>PPJN03000038.1:0-125070 GCA_003705795.3 Blastobotrys americanus
TCCAGAAATATCTATGTGCTTTTGCACAAATCGGACAACAAGAGCTTAATCTCAGCAGATCGTAACAACAAGGCTACTCTACTGCTTACAATACTCCGTTGTACATTTAAGTCGTTTGCAAAGGATTTATCCCCGCGCATTAGTACATTGCAATTCGCCAGCAAGCACATTCCACCTTTCCGTGTAACGCACCGTTGCCGCGACAACCGTTTCCATGGGGATATGTACTATGTGCACCGGGTTGAAGATATGGTACCACTGTATGTTGGTAAAATAGAAATCGTATCTTGTAATTCTTATGAGAGGAAAGGAAAGCTTGGACACACAACGCAATGTAAGATGACGTCATCGAGATACGCTCGGTTGTTACCGGTGTTACGTGAAGCATACTTCGACTGATTGTTCATTAGACCGTTTTGCTCAAGAAAGAGGTGGTAGTTCAAGCAAATTGAAATCGCGAGAATACAATGACTTATTTGGCGATTACCCGGAAGTCAGAATTCTAACCTTTTGATGTCCAGCTCATATTTTGCCTTCTAGCTTTTGCGACACCCGTCCAAATTGTCCCCACTGTGGGCTTCACTCAAAGCCCTTCACCCACCAATACTTAGTGGGTTACAGCATAAGACCCAGGACTGCGTCACCGGACTATCAGACGTCGAAGCATGGAGCCAACTACAGACGGAGTCTTGTCACGGCCGATATTATACTCTACGCCCAGAAGACTCGAGGACGATATTATTAGTTCACCTCGGGTGATGGGCCACTCGACCAAAGTTGTTCAGGGGTATTCTAAAAAAATACACCCAGACTGACTCTACGAGCGTGATATAATCAGGCAATGACTTCTTTCCATATGTGTCGGCAATTAGCTTCTTCCTTAAAAGTGCCAAAATGAGAGTCGCACTTTTCGATTTTTAGTCGTTATTTTTCTAGGAAATATACTCGAAAAGACAAAGTATTGCTAGGCGCGTTTATTATGAGCGCCATTCTCTGACAGACACAGCGGGTCCGTAGAAAAGTTATACGGAAGACTTACTGAAATCTAGAACTGCACGAAACATTAAGAATGACACAATCAAATTAAGGTCGTTATAGTAATCTGAAAGAGGTCAGAAGTGTCAGCCTGGTGCAACTCCATCATGGGCGAACGAAATGTACCCGCGGAGAGACTAGACGCACTAGAGGAAGAAGGTAACCTGGCAGTGGGGATATGGTTATACGTCAGAAGTGTCCCCCGATGAACAGGTCTCTTGACGATTAAGAGTGCCCAGCTGTGAAGGCTGCTCACACGTGCCAAACGAGGCACGAGGAATGGAGAAGCATCACATACTATATGTGCCATAACCATCCCCACCTCCAGTATGGCTATGTATGTGATATTCTAGATATACTCACACTGCAAGATAATACAGATAGTAACACGATGCAAACATCATAACAATCTCCCTTCTTGGACCTAGATACGGTAGTTTAATTATGACTGAGAGTACCTTTGATCTTTTTTCAGCTTTACCAACAGGACAAGTACTCGCAGATCACTTCCAAATAAGACTATTACACGCACACCTAATATCATCAACACACGTGGGGAGACGATAAGGCACGATGAAAGACCCTGGAAAGGAGCTCAAGGCTCTGAAAGTTGGCCTATGACGGGCACACTCTACCCATACTGTTGAATATCCCCGAAGAAGCATTTATTCACACTTCCAGTGATTGACTACATGGACCAATAGGAGGTAGAAAACCACCAACACGTTTTTGCCCTATGCGCGAAGGTTCACAGTAACTTCCCGAAGTGAATTGTGATGGCTATAAAAGCCAGACAGACGGAACAATAGATCAGTTCCTTTAAATGACATGGATTGAATTGATCATGGATATCCAGAGTTTTCTACCTCTCATTGCCGTGTTTTTAGTAGGATTGATCATTCTTTCGTCTGAGTCAGCTCGCGAGACTCTTCTGTTCACATACAATTGCTTCTTTAAACCAATCTCTAAGAACAATGGAGGCCAACAGGTCGCACTAGAAAGCTTCTACAAAGGGCAGGCATCTATTTATGACACCACTCGCGAGAAGCTACTGAAGGGGAGGGAAGAATTACTGGAGATTGCAATTGCTCACCTTGGAAAGTCCCAAGAATTAGTATGGGTAGATTTGGGTGGTGGCACTGGATGGAATATCGAGAAAATGGACAAGATTAGACCGATTTCCAAATTCAAGGCGGTTTACCTTGTCGATCTGTCACCCTCTTTATGTGCAGTCGCTGAACGTCGCTTCAAAGTTCGAGGTTGGAAAAATGTACACGTTCTTTGCCTTGATGTCCACCAATTTCAAATACCCAAAGACGTGTCCGAAAGTGCTGATCTTATCACCATGTCTTATTCATTGTCTATGATTCCTAATTATTACTCCCTAGTGGATCGGATATCTTTGATGATGTCAAAACACAGTTTGTTAGCAGTTGTAGATTTCTATGTCCAATCTGGAGCCACATTTTCGGACAAGTCTACGTGGATTGGCGGTGAGCTTCACCGCCATGTTTCCTGGATCAGTAGGACATTCTGGAGAGCTTGGTTCGAATTCGATCGAGTGTATCTAGATTCAGCCCGAAGGGATTTCCTTGAGTATCGGTTTGGAACTATTAAAAGCGCCAACCTGAGAAACTATAGGCTTGGTGGCATCCCTTACTATATGTGGTTAGGATGCGACAAAGACTACAACCCCGACTTGACGTTTCGTCTGAATGCTCTAGCCACAGAATCACCATATCTAGCACCAAAGGTAAAAGATGAGGGACAAGAGATACCACAGAGTGGTGCAATGCTATACTCCAAGGGTTACGAAGCAGCAGTCATAAACATGGAAAGGAATCTACCCTACCCCTCATTCTTTTTCCAGAATGAGATCTGGAGAGTATTCTATGATGGTTCTGATAAGAAATACCACCAATTTTCTAATCAATATATATACACCTTCACGTGGGAGGATCCTCGTGAGGATGTGAAGATTTTGAAACTGACAGAAAAGGACACAGTACTGGCAATCACCTCCGCAGGGGACAACATTTTGTCATATCTTGCACTCGATTCAGCTCCTAAAAAAATTCATGCGGTAGACCTCAACCCTCATCAGGGCCATCTAGTGGAACTCAAGCTAGCATCGCTCAGGGTTTTGTCCTTTGAGGATCATTGGAAATTATTCGGGTTAGGAAAACATGAAAATTTCAAGCAGTTGCTGATTACAAAGCTGGCATCGCACATGTCTTCGCATGCTTTTCAGTTCTGGATAACCGAAGGAGAGGAGACATTTGATCCTATGGGAAGAGGACTGTATAACACAGGATTCACTCGGTGGGCGATTCGATTTGCCAGATGGTTATTTTTAGTGTTTGGTAGGAGCAAGGACGTCGAGAATCTGTGCAAAGCATCAACGACACCAGAACAACTAGATATCTGGCAGAAGAGACTAAAGCCAATTCTGGTGAACCCACTGGTGTCGTTTGTTCTGGTATGTAACCCCATTTTCCTTTGGAAAGCGCTGGGAGTGCCTGTTAATCAGTTATCAATCATCAATGGGACTATGCTACAGTACTTGGTAGACACCATTGAACCATTACTCAATCGGAGTCTAATCTCGAGCGATAATTATTTCTATTATCTCTGCCTAACGGGAAGATATTCCAAGCTGAATTGTCCAGATTACCTGACCACAAGAGGATTTCTTAATCTAACCGATAAAAGTAAAAACGCTTTGGACAATATAAGACTTCACACTGATACCATCCAAGATGTGGTGGAGCGAATTTCACCCAATTCGGTAACTGCTGCTGTAGTGATGGATCATATGGATTGGTTTTCTCCTCAGGATGAGCAACCACGACAAGAGATCCGGGCCCTCAATGTTTCTTTGACTAAAGGAGGACGAGTTCTTATCCGAAGCTCCTCAACTCATCCTTGGTACATCAACGTGTACGAGCAGGAAGGGTTTGAATGCAAACCAGCCGCAGTTCGAAAATCTGGCAATAGTATTGATCGAGTCAACATGTATGCGTCAACATGGTTGGCTACCAAGCTGCAGGATTGTGATGATATCGAAGAGCTGCAGATATAAATCATTTAGATTCCTTAACCATAGCATATATAAACACATGTTTTTGGACTCCAACTCTTTGAATACATTTACCCGAGGAGGCATATCGTGCAATTGACAGTTTCCGGTTTAGCCATGGGTTATGAAGGAGATAAGTTATGCGTCTTATGCGTCATCGACCGAGATCTTCCACCAAGGAGTTGTATGAAAGCCGCATCTCGACTTAGTGAAAACAGCGCATCGCGCCATGAGCCGCCAGTTTGTTGGAGAATTATCCGGAAAAACGAGTGGTTCAAAGGGTGAGAGATGACACAGTTGATACAAGCACTACTCGATGGCCTTAGATCGTCATTCTCGACTTTTACTCCCCAAAAATGAAGAAGATATGACTGGAGTTGATGATAGCAACTCAACTAAATATAGAGAGATCTGAGCAAATCCTTACCATTGCTGTAGACAATGGCAAGGATATGACCAGTAAAGTAACCAAAGCGAAGATTGTATTTTGGCATATGAAAAGAAATCCATCATCCACAATGAATTGAGCTCGCAACATAACCAAGCAGCCGAGGCAGCATTGAAAATATACCTGTACACTGAGGTCGAGAGCAGAGTAGGTAGGTACTACGAGTATAAAAAACTTCCGTCTGAACTAAAGCTTCGTTAGACTTTCCTGTAGGATCAAGAACTAAATGAGGCTCATACCAGCACTTCTATTAGCCTTCATTTGTTGCCAGGTTTCTTTGGCATCCGAATCGCCGAACTTCCAGTGCCAATACACCGAACAGACAGTGTCAAAGTTCCAAAAAGACTTTTATAATTTCACAGCTGGCATTTGGGAAAAAGGGAATCCGTCAGCTTTTAGTTGGAACTGGGCAAATGCATTGACGGCACTGTGCGATTATCTTGCAGCAGACAAAGCTGCCAAACTAGAATATTCCTCGGTGTTGTCTAATACTTTCCTTAAAGTGCAACAAAGCAGCCTCCGACATAATTCAACTGCAATAGAGATACTTCAAAACACACATCCTACACCAGCACTTCCAGGTGGATTTATCGACCCCTTTTATGACGATAATGGGTGGTGGGCCATAGCCTGGATAGCAGCCTATGACATGTCTGGCACCTCACAATACCTGGAAGCATCCCAGCAGATCTTTGATCAAATGACATCCGGATGGGATTCAGTATGTGGAGGTGGTATCTGGTGGTCAACTGATCGGTCGTATAAGAATGCTATTTCCAACGAATTGTTCTTTTCTGTGGCCGCATCTTTGGCCAATCGAGTCAAAAGTAAATCCGACTATTACATCGACTGGGCGGTGCGATCGTTAGAGTGGATTCAAGCTAGTAAGATGCAAAATTCAGGAGGAACTTTTAACGATGGCTTAGACGGCCATTGTGCTAATAACCGGGGAGTTGTTTGGTCATACAACCAAGGAGTGATCGTGGGAGGTCTTGTGGAGTTAAACCGTGTTCATCGTAATTCAACTTATCTCTCATCTGCCACCACCATCGCAAATGCAGCCATTAGCGAGCTCTCTCGGGACGGAATCTTACATGAAGCGTGTGAGCCTAATTGTGGCAGCGGGTCAAACTTTAAAGGGATCTTCATACGCAATCTCGTAGCCCTTTATCAGAGTACCCAAAACTCTAAGTATAAGCAGACCATCTTGACCAATGCCAAAGCAATATGGGATCATGGACGCTATTCTAATGGAACATTCGGTGATTCATGGTCTGGACCACTAGATAATGTTAATGTCATGTCAGAAACTTCAGCTGTTAACTTGCTAACTGGCGCATACCTGGTTTCAGGATGCTAGATGTATCATTGCCATGTCTTGATCCGTCAGAGGTAGTATTATTTCATGGAAATTTTAGATGGTATAAAAAGAACATTCGACCAATCGAAGCTTCCATACATTATCGAGATTCATACTAAAAATCTTATTGAAACTGGTATCACAATCGGACCCTATCCTGATGCGGTTAAAGCCTCGAATTGATTTCACGGATTGATGACATAATCAATAATATAAGGCTTACAAAGCGATTATATAAGCGGCTGCATCCATATAGCTTGTAACAGCTTATTCCGGACACCGATTAACTTCGACCAGCCTTCTTCCTTGTTCGAATCCAAAATAGTGGGATAATAGAAACCTTGTCTGAATGCCATTTCTCACACTAATAGTCCTAGTTTCTACATCGACCGCCGGAACAAGGAACACAAAGAACAGAGTTGGACCCGGAATAATCGCATGATATATAGAAAGTAGTCGAGCTAGGTTGTGGCATGACATTTACTCCCTCTACTATTGGCTGCCGACAGTCCCCGACAGCCTCTCCTATCACAACTGCAAATAGCTAGCAAAACCCAGCCTTTCCGTCAATCTGCCCCTTAACTAAAGATAGGGTTTACTCCGTTTCGGGGTTAACAGTGACAGCTCCTTCTAGGGTCATGCAGCTTAAAACCCGCATGCTCTCTTGGGTGTATTACTCATCATCAGTTGGCACGTTGCTCATATGCGACTGGCGGCACATTTCTTCCTAGGTGGGAATAGCCAACTTAGGTTAGTGGTGTCGTTGGAGTGAGATCGTCCAGGATCTGAGACAACCCTGAGTCAAATGCTGCATTCCAAGCTACTTAAAAATAGGATCAGAAACATGGGCATGTTGTTGGTGGTTGGATTGAGGAAGCTTTTATTGCTTGTACACAAGAAAAGGATTTAGAAGACTAGGGATTTGACTGGCTGTAAATCGTGAACAGGATTCAATTAGAAACCTTAATATCCCCTAGCCTTTATCTTTTCTTTCTTCTTGTGATCGGCAGCTGATGAGCGTTTTTTCATCCACTTCATTACTAACTATATCTCTAATAGCTTCTCTTCATCCGCGTGATGCCACACTAAGATATCATTGGCGGTATTAATATAAGTAGGCGGATTGCTGCCTTTGGCGGAAGAAACATTTTTAATAAAGTTGTACGTGATAGTGATAAAAGGATCTTGCCAAAGTTTGTTCGAAACTGCGGGTAAGGTTTCCATAACCTTCGTTAACTGCTATCATAAAAGGCCCTGTATTGTCTAAATAAGATTGCTTGGGCTTGAGCTTTCATTTTTTTATAATTACAATTTCTCTATCTCAGTTGGACTGCACTAAGGTTCATACCGGGAGGTGATCAGTATTTTGTTTTTGAATTTTATATCTTGATACTGTTTGAATACAGTTGAAAAGGGTCAAACAACAGACAACGTAATGGCTTCATCGCGAACAGTGTGTATCCGGGTATTTGGAGTGTTAGTGGTAGTATCCTGCCTGGCTCAGGTATATTTCCACACCGAATTCCGAGATGTTCGAACTCCAGGAATTAATTCAGTGGTTGACAAATACATACTGTCAGCAGCAGGTAATGCTACACTTGGATTTGAAAAAGTGTTCCATATCAATCTAGAAGGTCGATTTGACTATGATGATGCTGTAAGATTCCAGAATACTGTGTCTGGAGTCAAAGCAGAGAAGTTTGTCGCGGTGGACGGGACAAAGATTGTGGAGAACAAAGGGTTCCCTCCATCTTCTTACAAAGATGATGGCAAGCATAATCCATTGAAGGGATCTGAACTAGCATGTACTCGATCTCATGCAAATATCTGGTCACAAATGATCGAACACAACTGGCAGACTGCGTTAGTGCTGGAGTCTGATGTGGTATGGGATGCCAATATTCGTAAAATTAATGAACGTTTGGCGGTGGCCATGTCGCAGCTAGTGGCGACGCATAATCTGACTGAATTTGGTCGAGATCCTAGAGATACACGACCCACAGGACCATCGGAATCTGATCCGTTTGATTCAAAGAATTGGGATATTTTGTCTCTAGGAAGCTGTGTGGATGGTAGTCAAAGAGAAGATACCGCTCATGTCATTTTCAGCGATCCGGATGCACCACTTAAGGAACCTAAGTTCAAGGATCAGGAGCTTCACGATGAAAGAGTACTTCTCCGATCTCACGAATTGGTTTGTACTACTGCTTACGCGGTATCACAGCAGGGAGCAAGAAAACTTTTATTACGACAAGCATTGGATTCCAACACCCCTGTTGACATCACCATCAGTGGAATGATATCTAAAGGTGAAGTCAAATCATTCAACGTGTGGCCACCAGTATTTGGTACTTGGGTTTACACTGATGGAACCGGAGGTGAGAACCATGGGTCTGATATCCAGAACTACAAGCAGCATGATCCTGACGCTAACGTATGGAAGGAGGTTCATCAATCAAAGTCCGTATGGCAACTCAAGTATTCCTACAAAAATTGGCCATTCCGCAACAATGCCCTTGAAGCCTATGGAGAGTCGATTTATCAAGAATTGGCTGACGTTCACGCTGAGAAAGAGAAAGCTTGGTCGGAGGAGCACGGAGTTGAACAGCGCCCAGATGGTGAGAAGGACGCCAAAGCTACATGATCATTGACTAACAACATAATTGAACTTATTTCGCGTAATGTAAACTAATTTTTTTGAGCTTTCTAGCTTTCATCGACTTTGTAGGCTCAAACCGAATGCATCACCAGCCGTAGAGAATTACGCGACGTTTGACTGACGCAGATTGTCTCCGATACTGCTGATAAAAAAATCCGGCAGTCTCCGTATAGTAACAGTAATGGAAATCGCGCCGTAACTGCGGATCCTTACTGAGAACCATGTAAAATATGCCATGCTGCAAGTGAAATCTATTTTGGCGATACTGCAATTAGAGATCGATCATGTCAGATTGGGGAACGCACACCTGGCGAACATAGTTAATCCGATCAAGAAGCTACGAAAAACCAAGCCTGAAACTTTTAAGATGCCACGAACCAAAATACTGCGAAAAACTTAGCCTGCCAAGCAAAGCCACAAACAAACAAGCCTAAGCTTACTAAGATGTCACGAAAAAACAATACCTAAAAACATAATACTGAAAGGTTTTTAACACACACTTTAAATTTAAGTACACACGGGTTGACACACACACACACACACACACACGCACACACATAAGCACTCTCAAACTATGACTAGACTACACATCAGTATCCAAACACACACAAGAAGACAGACATGTAGACAGACATTTACACCCTTATTAGATAAGAGAAAAAAAAGAATGGAAAGAATCCACTCGGGTATAGAAAGCACAGCTTTGAATCAATATACATCAAAGGTGTTTAGATCGCATCAGTAATGGCAAGAACGACCTTGGCAATTTCTGGCTCAAGATCGTTGATGAATCCAGAGGCCTCCTTTAAGAGGTCCTCAGCGCCAGAACTGAGCGCCTTCTCAATGGCGTTGATAATGCTCTGGAGCAATGAACTGACTCCAAAATCATTGGCACGTCGGTCAATAGCAACTTCGTTGCCTAGAGCCTGGGCATTAGCCACAGTAGCGATTGCGACGGAAGCAGCGGTAGCGAACTTCAAAGAGACCATTTTTTCTTCCAAATCTTAAATCTCAACGAGTGTCTCGGGTTAGAGTAAGTGGATTTACGAAGTGGTGGTGGTGTTAGTGAGGTGAGGTGTAGAAAAAAAAAAAAGGCACATATGCCGGGTGCCCAACCGTCTTATATAGTGTAACCATCCCCTCTTTTCACCCGCACAAACCCATGGATTTACTTGTAGATCTCATTCCTAATCCGTCTCTTATGGCTTGCGCATGTGAATACACTATGTACCGATGGTGGGTATGGCTTCACAAGCAAAAATAGAGAGAAAGAGTAGTGTGATTATTATGACCCCGCTCTTTGATACAGTTAGGGCGTAGAATAAAATCCGCCTGATAGCAAAGGGTTGCGGATACGATGGCTCAAGTAGGTTTAGCCTTGTGGACAGCATTATCCTGGGATTAATCTGGAACTAGAGCCTGGAATCATTCTGTTTTTGCTCAGGTAGTTCCCCTTCTTTACGACTTTATTACTAGCCTAGTTTAAATCCACATGAGTTTCGTTATTCCTAAATAGGTAGTCAGCACGAGAGATTTGCCAAACATGGAAACGAGGATGCAGATAAATATGCAAGTAGTGATGCAATCCGTACTATTTAGAACGGGTGTTAAATGGTTAGCAAATAAGCTTAGTAACACAGTTACTAACAGCTGTTTGTATCATTGACACTGAACTTCATAAAATGAGCTCCCGTTTTACTCATGCTATGCCCACAATAGGCCCACCCTGCGCCCACGCAGTGCTCTTGCTGTGTTCCGTGCTTTGTGCTCTGTGCTTTGTGCTCTGTGCTTTGTGCTCTGTGCTTTGTGTAACTAGTGTACATTCTCAATGGTTGGAATTTGATGATCTGCACATGGCCTACAGATCTACTCTAAATTGGGTCACTATGCCTCAGATTCAAGAGAGGGGCATCGAGGACTGAGTGTCTGGGGGTAGCGATGGTTAAGATGTGGAGAGAGAGAGTAATGGACGAATTGTAACCGAGAATGATATGGCAAGGGGATGGAAGGGACGGTAAAGAATGAAAAGTCGACGAATCTGGTACCAAAAGTATAGGCTGATTACACAGGATCTTTTAATAATATGGGCATCTGGAAGCTGCAACCATCTGATCATCTGACCATCTAACAGTCTAACAGTCTAACATTCTAACAGTCTAACTATCAACACCTGCAAACTATCTAACTATCAAAACCTGCGAACTATCTAACTATCAAAACCTGCGAGCTATCTAACTATCAACAGCTCAGAATCCTACCCTCGTATTACAATGCGCCCGTTATCGTCGTCGTTATCGATTGCTGATAGCATGGTCGCCCTCAATCTCGGCGGCTAAACTAAAGATAAACCAACCACAGATAAGCTCGAATTGGCTAATACATCCGACGGCTCTGCAGTTCAGATATATGGAAGTTATGTAGGGAGTAGTAGAATTAACAGGGTTCAGTAGGAGTTTGACAGTCAATGATTGGAGCGTCGAAGCAATCTAGCCTGAGCCCCCCCGTCCCCCCGCAAGATCAGTGATGTATTCAAATGAAATTGCAGATAATAAGATATCGAAAGGGGTTAAGAGTACTAGGCAGGGCCAAAGAAAGATTAAAGCATTATCTCCCCGCAGCGGGTATCTGATAGGATAGGCTGTTAGAGATTATCTACAGGAGGACAGATGTCTGTTAAATAGAGGGACCTTTGACCACTTAAGATCAGCCACAGTCGAAAACCATCGACAGCCTAGTCTTGTACAACAGTTCATCGGAATATTTGTTGCATTACTTGAAGCCATAATCTCATTGATTGCTCAGCCTGAATATCTCGATCGCGAATGGTCAGACTGCCACGGTTATTTGTGACAGGGAGTACATTTCAACAAGCTGACCACTAGATCATTGACTCCGGCGGTCTGTGTATCATTAGCGTCGCAAAGATGATTCGATCCGATATTGAAGCAGACGCAACGTCGAATAAATCTAGAGTGCTGGAGCAAGATGAAATTGCAATGGCCGAAATGGGCCACGTCCAGGAGCTAACTCGAAAATTCAATATATGGTCGATGCTTGCTCTAGCATTCAGCGTACTTGGAACTTGGTCTACATTTGCTCAAGACCTAGGATCAGGACTCAGTAATGGAGGCGCCGTCGCCATTATTTGGGGACTGCTAGTTGTCACCCTTTGCAACATTTGCGTGGCATTATCATTAGGAGAACTTTGTAGTGCCATGCCCACTGCGCTTGGACAAGCTTACTGGGTGTTTAGACTTTGGGATACAAAAC
This sequence comes from Blastobotrys americanus, assembly GCA_003705795.3. Classification (NCBI taxonomy): domain Eukaryota; kingdom Fungi; phylum Ascomycota; class Dipodascomycetes; order Dipodascales; family Trichomonascaceae; genus Blastobotrys; species Blastobotrys americanus. The sequence goes on from PPJN03000038.1 coordinate 11,852, forward strand.
TTGGTAGGTTCATGTCGTATATGTGTGCGTGGATTAATACCTTTGGATGGTGGACTCTGACTGCATCACAAGTAGCATTTATGACCAACTTCATGCTCGAATTCAAGGTTATGTGGGACGTTAATTGGACAGGGTCAGCTTTAGGCTGGCTCCAATTTGTGGTATATGTTGGAATCAGTGTGTTGTTTACCGTGGTTAATGTGGTAACATGTCGCCGAGATTCGATTTTGCCTTGGTTCAACAATGTGGTCGGAGTACAATTCGGACTATTGTTTGTAGTATTCTCTCTTGCCTTGCTCATTTCTGTTGGTTCCAAGTCAGATCTTCATTTCCAACCCGGTTCGTTCACGTTTGGTAAATGGATTAATCAAACTGGGTGGCCCAATGGAGTTGTCTGGTTCACTGGCCTTCTTCAGGCTGCGTATGGACTGACGGCGTTTGACTCGGTCATTCATATGGTAGAAGAGATCCCCAATGCCAAAAAAAATGCTCCTAAGATCATCTATCTGGCTGTTATTGTGGGTGCGGTAACTGGCGGTTTGTTCATGGTGGTTTGTTTGTTCTGCATTCAAAATCTGGATGACACTATTAATTCTGCCACTGGATTTCCATTCATTCAGCTTTGCTTAGATACTATTGGCCTCAAGGGGGCTACGGTGTTAATTGCATTATTTGAATTCAATGGTCTGGGACAAGGAGTTTCAGTGGCTACCACGGGATCTCGTCTTACTTGGGGGTTTGCTAGAGATGGAGGAATACCATTTAGCAAATATTTTGCCCGAGTCGATCCAGTATGGAATGCCCCAGTTCGAGCTCTATGGCTCCAAGGAGGACTATTGGCGCTTGTGGGATTACTTTATTTATTTGCTAACACGGTGCTTGAAGCAATTCTAAGTGTCAGTACCATTGCCTTGACCATTTCTTATGCGATGCCAATTATGACCATCACAGTTGTAGGCCGGGACAAGTTACCTCCTGGGCCATTCAAACTGGGAAAATGGGGCCCATTTTGCAATTGGGTTAGTATCATCTACTGCTGTATCACCACCGTCTTCTTCTTTTTCCCAGGATCTCCAAACCCGGGAGCGAGTGACATGAACTACGCCATTGCGGTGTTCGGAGTGATGCTGGTAGTATCAATAGGATTCTGGTACATCAGAGGTAACCGTACGTACTTGAGAACTGATGACGCAATCGCTCAAATGGTTCATGCTCAACAGTTGGAAAACCGGGTTGCAGAAGACCTAGCTAACCCTAAAGACGGGACTGTGATTAGCACCGTGGTTGCGCCTTCAGAATGACCACCAACGACACGAGTTTCGAATTAAACGATAGATTTATTTATTAACGTAGAAGAATTTAATCACCTCAAGCAATAGCACCCTAGAACGATAGTCATCTATGTTGTACAACGGAATTAATCAACCCTTAGTGCTACTCATACATTTTATATTAACAGCTAGGGACAAACATCAATGCTCAATGAATGTAATCATTCACTCGTTCTTTTTACGCTACTTATTTCTTAGCAGTGATTCGTCGCAGATAGAACGCCAACTCTTCACCTTCCAAAATGTAACCATCAACTCGTCCAGACTGACCGGGTCGAGAAGAAACACAGGCATAAAGACGACCAGCACCAAACTGGGACTCAAGAGCAGATTCAACCTTAGCGTTACCCTGTCGAGAAGCCAACTTGCGCTGCAACTTCTTGGACTTAGGAGCAGTCTCCTCTTCCTCAGCAGCCTTCTTAGAACCCTTCTTCTTGCTCACGGCAACACCGTAGTGAGATTCGTACCACTGACGGAAAGGAGCAGCGTCGATCTGAACAATGGCGGACTTGGTCAGGGTGTTGGTTCGGATCAGTTCGTTGTTAGAGGGGTGGAAAGACACTCCAATGACACGGGTCTTTCGGGAAATACCCTCAGATCCCCAGCTGAAGTTACCAGCCTCCAGACGAAGGGCACGGAACTTCTGGTTACCACCTCGAGTTCGGACAGGGTGGATTCGCTTAGTGCCGATACGGGTGTTGGCAGGCTGACGTCCAAGTTCAAACTTGCGCTTCTTTCGGTAGGCAGCCAATCTGGCACCGGTGTGCGAGCGCTTGTGGCGCGAGTCTCGAGAGATACCCATTCTTTTACAATGTTAGTATTTAACTCAGTCAAATGTTTTCTCAATCCTAAGAAAGACTCAAACCAAATGTACACAAAGACAAATCCTTCGAACAAAAACAACTCAGTCCTTGATCTTTAGTTCACCTTTCCTGTTCTCTTTGACTGTTGAGTCTCTCCCTTACAATATCACTTGTATAAACTTACTTTGTATTGACGATGGTTCTTCAAGTTAAGACGTTGAAATTTCACACTACTAGTTTCTTCGGATAGTTTAACGAGTGGGACGAAACCAGCGGTCTGAGTATTACACCATTAGTGAGAAATCATACTAGAGTTTACCTAAGAGATTCGAAGTCAAAGAAATGGACCCAAGCGTTGTGACTGTTATGGTGTGGAAGCATATACCAGCCGCACATAACATATAGGGTTAACAACAAAAATTTTTTTTGCGGTCAGGCTGAGGTCTTCAAATTTCTTCTTTTTTTGTTTTTTATTGTCGGCTCTTCCGTCTTACTCGGTGGGCTACAAACACCCATTCAAAGCCCTGCATGTGCTCACAACACACAAGCATAGAACCAAAGTCGGTGCGTGCGTGTATATGCAGACATGGACGAGACTAATAGCTCCCTTTCAAGCTTCTAAGGGGACCCCTGCATTGGCAGGTCAAAATTACCCATTTAACTACAGGTACGTAAAAATATGAACCCATGTTCACCAATTAATATCGGCCAATATCGATCTGACACCACCAGGGGAGGGGGGACTGCCAGCAATGGCAACATCCTAGCATGGGGTGGTTTGGAACAAACCATCATCGGTACCATCATCGGTGCCATCAAACGGTCCACCTAATAACCCAGCAGATGACCCACAGTTGCTTCTAATAGTTGAGCTCATGCTGGCCGCCCTATTATAGTTTGTACAAAGTAATCGAACAGCGTTCAAAACAAGTCATGCAATAGGATCCAGGCATGTAATAAACGTTGATAACGCTTAGATGAAAGCCCAGAAAAAATATTTCATACTCCTCTTAGCGCCACCACTAGTGCCAATTAAACCGTTCCTTAGCCTATTGTGGGCCACCACCACCCAGCACACATCGTACTAGCCGGTTAGTTGGGTGGTCGGAAATGTGTACGCATAGTAGAAAAAGTAGCGCTATAGCTTCCGCATCACACCCTATAACGGCCCTTAGTGCGGTATGGCCAACGCAATAGTTTCTGCATGTTGTTGTATCGGCTGGATGGATATTCCCGATGTAAGGTGGTGAGGGCGGTAGAGTCGTCGATTACTATAAATCAGAGGGCCCCGTTCCGAGGGGCTAAGAGAAAGGGCTTGTACGGTAGTACCCGAGAGTAGCAGGTTATAAGAACAGGCCCCATTGTCTGGATCAATATAAACGAGTTAGTTATTTGGATAGCCTGTAACAAAAGAAGTATCGGACCAGCCAGATAGGGTTTAGGGACCGAAGTAATAACTTTATATGGCCTAAACTCCTGAGAGTTTAATTTGTCGATTTTCGATTTTCCGATTTTTTTTTTCTTTCCCTTTTTTTCGATCGGGCCTTATCGGCTGACCAGTCTTTTTTTTATTTTTTTTTATTGTCAAGGTGAAAAGGTTTTATTAAACATCAGCAGCCTTGTTCAAACCATTCAAAATGTCCTGGTATGATGAAATCGAGATAGAAGACATGTCTTTTGATAGAATCACTCAACTCTTTCACTATCCTTGTCCGTGTGGAGATAGGTTTGAAGTTAATATTGACGATTTGATGGAAGGATGTCAGGTGGCGGTGTGTCCGTCTTGTAGTTTGACAATCCGAGTGGTTTTTGATGCATCAGACTTGGAGACGTACTCGAAGCAGCTTCAACCACAACCTCAAGAGATTCCAGTTTGAAATTTCAGGCTGAACCTCCAATAACTTGCATTTGCCAAAAAATATCCAACAACAAGCAGTTTCGAGAGCAAGACTCTCGAACACACACTTCAGCCATTACCACGATAGCGCTCCTACCACAATTTATCTATCACGACGACAGGACTTGGCATAGCATCAAATTCGAGCCATCGAACTAACAATATTGCATTATCTGTCATAAACTTGAAAACCCTATTATTTTGATGACTTGTTTTGACGTCGTTCGAACTAGAGGCGGAAACAGCACGACCAAGAGCATATGCTTTTCTTGTCTACTGATTAAATTATATAAGTGTTTACACTAACATGATAACATGAACCCTTAAAGTAGCAGTAGTGTCCTGATTAGTTGTATTTGACTGATGGGACAATAGGACAATACAACCAATGATCTCATGTCAGGGTTGAACAATACACGATCAAACGAAGATCCCATGTCATGATCAATAAATACCATCGCCAAACAAGCACTCTAGGCTATGCTTCGTCAGCAGGCTCATCACTTGATCAAGTGTGGTGGGACGCGTTACAGTCATCACCTCTCACTTTGCCGCTTTGACGTTCCCCGTCAGTTCTCGGAACTATCGGCGATAGGGAGAAAATGTCGGATTTAAGAGTTTAGATCATCGATAGAAACAGGCAGCAAAGTCCGAGATATAAAGTGGCTCAGAATGCAAAATTTTGAAGGTAAAGGAACAAAAAGGCCGCTAAATACAAGTTAATGAGCCTTGTGAATCATCTAGTTTAACACTATCAATATTCTCGTGTTCATCCAGTCCGAGTACTTTAAATTCTGTACAATATTTGCCGACAAGTTTATCCCCGCGTTTTTTTTACTCAAGCCTACAGCCTAGCGGCATGCAAAGAAGATAATGAGAACGATGACGATAACCAATAGTACCGAGCTGAAGAAACGACGAGCTCGAAAGATCCTGTCTTGTTTGGCCTGCCACAGCAAGAAAAAAAAATGTAACAAGAAGTTTCCCTGTGATCAATGTTCCTCAAGAGGCTTTGCTGATAGATGCACTTATCAATTTGTTCACTCTACTCCTGTTGGTTCACAATATCGTCCAATTGAGGCCGTTGTGACTCCTCCGACATCTGTCAACACAACACCGTCATCAGAGGGTTCTACTAATGGTTTGACAGAAAGAAGTACCAGCCAAAATGGAGTTTCCAGCGTTGAACAATTTTTAAAATCGTTTGGTTATTCTGACAAAGGCATGGAAGACACTGGGCTCAGAAAATTCGTTAGCGAGGCATCATATCAAGGAGAGGATTCGTCATCTGACTGGCCCGATGGGATTTCATCAACAGAGATTGATACCTTGACCGTGTCACTACCTGGTCGTCAACTATGTGAAATGCTTTTCGATCTTTACTTCCGCAAGATTTCCTGGCAGTATTTTGTAGTGTTGGAACCCTCATTCAAACAAATGTGGGTCACATTTCTCAGTTCAACAATTAGAAAAGATAAAACGCTGCCTTTTTTAGGATTGGTTTTTCGAATTCTAGCTCTGACTACCTATCATGTTGCTATCACCGAGGATCCGGATTTTGTGAGCTCCTTTACTACTAATACCACCATTGCCTATAACGCATATCATGACATTGCAAACAGAATAAGTATCATGTGCGATAATTTGCCAGATAGTATTGAGGCCATTCAGGAACGACAGCTTGCAGCGGTATTTGAGAAAAATAATGGAGAAATTCGGCGCTCCTGGATTGTTAGTGGCAAAGCTTTTCGATTGGCCCAGTCTGCTGGTCTTGGACCGGATGCTAGCTTAGAGACCCAAGAGGCTACTGAAACTGTAAGAATCTTGTGGTGGACACTACGGGGTTGGGATATCTTAACTGGCATGGGACTACATCGACCCATTGTTTTTAATACCTACGACAAGAACAAAGATATATTCAATCTCCCTGAAACCACCGATCCTGATTGGGCAATCATGCGAAAGTTCTTTTGGTATCGAGTAAAGATAGCGTACATTAGTGGACCTCTTGAATCGGATGGCGGCAATCCAAAGGGGCCTGACGAAATCGAACGGGAGCTAGATCAACATGTGGTAGAAATGGATCCTTATCTACGCATCGATAATCCTAATACCTCTTTGGATACCAAATACCCTCAGATTCGGTTGCAACGTATCATTCTCCACATTTCAGTGGTAGCCGGCAAGAGTTATTTATACACTGATAGTATCACAACTGGCAACGTTGATGGGCTGAAAAAGCTAGTGAAGTATTCTATACAAGTATTAGAGTGGCTCAACCCTGTGATACTTGATAATCTCCTCATATCTTCTTTCAGTGGTCCATTCTATGCGTTTGATTCAGGGTTCAGACTCTGTATCGCAGTAATGCTATTGCTCAAGAATGGTCATGCAGTTGAGATGCAAACTCTGGACCAAGTGAAAATCGTAATGGACAATCTCTCAAGACTACCCAAAGGGATAAAGAACGCGTCTAGAGGCAAAGCTGTCCTTGCTCATTTGTATTCAATTTGTGCTCAAAAAGTTGAATCTTTTAACCACCAATCCACGGCTATGAACAACAATCCTCAACTACCTGCATTGGATCTACAAATCCCCGATCTATCTGAGATGCCTCTAACTTGGGATTTTGTTAATACTGCTCCAGAATTCAAAACCATCCTATATGAAGTCAGTAGGGGTGTCTACTAACAATTCCTAGTTGATCATTTGCGACTTCTACGACCTCTAATGCCCTCTAACTGGTACCTGGTGTGGGGTGGACGGCTGAAGTAATCTTCACGTTCTTCCATGCACGAGGTTATCTGGGTTAGGTATATTTATGTATATATATGAGCAGTAAGATCCTAGTCTTAATCGTGTAGGGAACAACTATTTTCATCCTACGGTTGTGAGGATTCCTACCAGTTGATTCAGGACACATACGCACTTTTTTAAACTTGGATCCAACGTACAGCTGTGGTTATACCGATCCTTTTGTTCAACATGGATTGGATTTTGGGCCCAATACCCACTCATGAAACTTCGGTGAAGGCTCTTACTTATTTGTATCCTAGGGCCAAGCCTTCATTCACCTACCATAAGATCTCGTCTCCTATCAAAAGCAATCAGTTGCTAGTCAAGGTAGACTATGCTTCTTTGAACCCTGTGGACATCAAAACCATGAACTTAGCTCTAACCTGGGCAACCCCTGGAGATAAGGGCATTGGACGAGATTTCAGCGGCGTAGTAGAAGAAGTAGGATCTAAGTTTTCCGAACAGTGGAAAGCTGGGGATCGAATTTGTGGAATGAAATTCTATCTTACTAAAAGAGGTACCTTTGCTACTCATATTTTAGTGACGGCGTCGGATGTGTTGATGAAGGTTCCTGATGCCCTAACTCAACAGGAAGCCGCAGCGTTCCCATTGGTGTTTGGAACCTCGTACCAGGCATTAGGCAGAGGCAAGCTTGATTCGGACTCTCGAGTGCTAATTCTGGGAGGTTCTACTGCTTGTGGATTGATGGCAATACAATTGGCTAAAAATGTGTTTAATGTATCTCAGGTCGTGGTCACGTCGTCTTCAGAAGATCTGGTCAAGAGTGTAGGTGCTGATCAATGTATCAACTATAAAACAGTGCCTGATCTGGTTGAGAGTATAGTTGGTGCAGCAAATTCTGAGGGCAGACCAAAGTTCCAGATGGTGATCGACTTTGTAGGGGGAACTGAGGTGTTATATAGACACAAGGACATCATAGAGCCTCGAGCAAAAGGGTCTGCTTATGTGACTGCGGTTGGAGATCTTAAGTCCTCGATGGATGTGTCGGGAGGTATATTAAGCTACGGGTATAATCCCTATGTGCTTGGACGGAAGTTATTTGGGAGACTAGTCGGAAGTCCCAATTATGTGATTGAATTGGTGGAGCCTTGGCACAGCTGGGTCAAAAAAGCTCCAGAAATTTTGAATGATCGTAAGGTTAAGGTTATTATCGACAGTGTCTATGAATGGGATCAATGGCAGAAAGCTTTTGAGGTGATGGAGAAACAAAGGGCCCATGGAAAGGTACTGCTTTCAATTGAGCCCTTCTAATCTCTTCGAAGTGACTGGTCGAACTACTTTGATTAATTAACATTTAACTTTTAACATTTAACACTTAATACACTAATATCATTGCTTGTGAAATCTGCGGACCAGTCCTGCCCGGATCAAAGTTTTGAAGCGTCGGCTTTTTTTTTTTTTTACGACACAATGGGTATATTTTGTAATGTTCGTAGTGGATCCTAGTATTTGTATTATATCCTGATATTCGTACTCACCAGTTGCATGACTCTCTCTGTTACTGCTCATTTTTGTCTAGATGAATTTCCCATTCAATTGCCTGTCGGCTTAATTGTTGTCGGCCTAATTGCGCCATTTGCCGCTGTTATCGGGAATATGCCTTCAGCCACTCAAAAGCGTCGGTTCCGACTGTGCTGATGATAGCTTCACCAAAGCTACATTTAATGTTCATAGCTGGCTCGAGTGCTTGGAGAAAAACAGCACACATTAGTAGTAAACTTATCATAGGATTTGGCAACAGAAATCTGTCTCGTGAGTTGTCGCAGTGGTCTCGAAATACAACTAGAAGGACCCAGTTTACAGTTGGTAGGAAACCTACACACATTCATATCAATCGCCCCAACCAACTTCTATCAAGAAACATGTCATACGGTGCGAAGGCTGCCGAGCGACTTGGTGGTAAGACTGTGCTAATTACTGGAGCTTCATCAGGAATTGGTGCAGCCACTGCCCAAGAGCTTGCTGAAGCTAGCGGAGGTAACTTACGTCTGATTCTGACTGCCCGCAGACTTGAAAGATTGGAAGATCTTAAGGCTAAGTTGACTAAGGAATTCCCTAAGATTGAGGTGCTACCAAAGGCACTTGATGTTTCAAACCACAACACTGAGGTTCCAAAGTTTGTGGAGTCATTGCCCAAAGAGTGGCAACAGATTGATATCTTGGTCAACAATGCTGGCATGGTTCATGGGGTAGATCATGTTGGTAATATTGCAGCTTCAGATGTTGAAGTCATGTTCAATACAAACGTTCTTGGACTTATTGCTCTTACTCAGTCTCTGATTCCTCAATTTCGAAAACGGGACTCTGGAGATGTTGTTAACATTGGTTCAATTGCGGGTTTAGATCCATACGTTGGTGGAGCTATATATTGTGCTACCAAAGCGGCTCTACACTCATTTTCCCATTCATTAAGAAAGGAGACGATTGATTCAGGAATCCGAGTGATTGAGATCCAGCCTGGAGCAGTCGAGACTGAGTTCTCTGTTGTTCGATTCAGAGGTGACAAGTCCAAGGCTGATGAGGTTTATACGGGATCCGAACCTCTGATTGCTGAGGATATTGCTGAGGTTATAGTGTTCAATGTTACTAGACGAAAGAATACTGTGATTGCCGATACTTTAGTATTCCCATCTCATCAGGCTTCGGCTACTCACAGATACAGGAAGCCTGCAAACTAAATAGGTTAATCGATATTGATTATGGGGGTGTAAATTGTGTGATTGTTATAGAGCTAACAACAAGCCCATTGAGAAAACAACAACAAAAGACAAAACAATGAAAAGCAGCAAAGCCACAAAAATCTAAAGTCAAATATACTAGTAATTGAGTTCCATCAGTCGGGAGACAGCATCTATCACTGCTGAATGAAGTCCAGCATTAGCTTGTTAACAACTGATGGGTTGTCTAGGTAAACATGATGACCAGCACGCAGCACCACATGATGTGACGCTTTCATCTCTGGTTTACCTTCATGATGCTTCAGTCGTTTGACTGCTTCATCTCCCGCATGCGTGTTCATCCAATCATTCTCTCCATAAATCCACAAACTGGGGCATTGGATTCCACCAGCCTTGGCTACGCGATCCACCAAAGGCATTCGAGCCACTGCTCCAGGAGCAAGAAGTCTAGTTATCGCATACTCTCCTGAAGGCTTTCCAGTAAAAATCTTATACACATAAGCGTGCATGTCTTGTTTCTCTTCCCCAGGAAGGTCACTGAATCGTCGATATGACCACTGAGAGATCATTCGATGACCGAAAAAGCCCGTCATACGAAGAAATGAAAATGGGGAGATGTGTCTGCTCCACAGATATGCCAGCTTCTTAGGCATTTCTCGAGTAGTGGTACTGAGCTCGTTGGTCAAGCTACGTTCAAGCTCATGCGGAAGAGTGGTCTCGGCTTGGGATAATGAAAACTCCTCCTCCAATCTTGGCGGTGCAGAAAGCTCACTGTCTGATTCTAGTTGGATACTGGGTGATTTAGAGCCACCAGCTTCAAGATTGGCCGATGGTAAGGCATTTTCGCCGCTGTTGACTTTTTCTTTATCCTTTCCAAAAAGAGAAACGTGATCCAGTTCTTCCTTATATCCACGCTCCACTCCGGCCGGCGATAACAGAATAAGTTTCTCAACTCTTTGAGGGTACCTCATAGCATAAACTGCTGCCAAATACCCACCCATCGAATGACCAACCAATGTGAACCTTTCTAACTTCTTTGCGGTTCTCCATCTTTCTAAAGAATCAATAAACCAATCCTCCGTTTCCACCACGACTTTGTACAATCCCTGATCGTTCTTCTCGGTTGCATCTTTGGTGTTAATAGTGAACTTCGGTCTCGACGATCTTCCGAATCCAAGCAAATCGAGTGCATACAGCTTAGATCCTTTAATTGAGCTCCAAGAGTCGAAATTCTTGACAAAAAGTGCCAATCCTGCGCCATACCCATGCAGCACAACCATATCTCCAGAATAAGAGCCCACCTTTGAGCCACTCAAAGCACCGGACTCGACAGTCTGTTTAGGTTCAGTATTTGTGATCATAAACTCGTTTAAATGCTGGCCATTGCCAATATCCACATTATGAACTATTGCCTTTCGAGTAGCATCTGGCTCAGGGAAGAACGGTAAGCTGGACAGTACCTTCTTTTCAGCCTGTTCAGTAGTAGGTGAACTCCACCATTGTCGAAACGAGTCCGCATATGACAACGGTTCGAATTCGTACGCAGTTCCTCGACTCGTGGTCTTTAACTTCGATTTGGATACTGAGCTTGTGTTGTTAGCTATTACCTCGCTAGAGGATGAAGCTTGAGGGTTAGACATTGTGACCCAGATCCTGCCACTAACTTGAGTAGTAACTATTCTTGCCCAGGTAGGAGGGTTACCAACTCTTAGTATTATTCTTGACAACTTGAATTATCAATGGCTATTGACCCATTTGCCACCCATTGATAGGACTTATCGTCGCCCTTTAATCTTAACCGTCTCTCTTCACTGCCGAACATCATGCGCCGCAGATAAGGTGTACGGCTTTTGTTAAATCCGCCGATGATGGCAACAGTAGCAGCGCGTCGCCGGCATTAAGAAATAGGTCCGAGTCGAAGGCGAAGCCGGAAATATCGGACATAGCGGAACCATCTCTAGTTGAATTGAGGTAGTATAGTACCAGTGGCAATGGTGAAGTCTGGTTTAGTCTGCTTTACACTAAACACCAGCATGATTGTTAAATGGTTGTTGTAGTTAAAACTTTTATTACAGATTAATAAATACAATTAATACTGCTACTTGAGCAAGCTCATGACTAGCAATACTTCTCTTAATGCGTTGTTTGTAGCATCTCAGTGATACATACGTCGTGCAAGGCTCAAACCAATTATTTCATGTTGGTGAAGTCAACCTCTCCCTCCCGAAGACCATTCTCCTCAGTAGATCGGGAGCAAGTACAGGCGTGAGCCTGTCGCTTTCCACAAGAGCATGAAGCTCCAGCAATCGAAGCGTTTTCAGTAGCGGATCGAGAACAATCACAAGACTGAGCTGGTCGAGAGCCACAAGAGCATGTAGCTTCTTGGGCACAAACACAAGGACCGGACTTTCTGCAGCAAACCATTGTAAAAGATGGTTGTATATGGACAAGTGCAAATGGTTAATAAGACAAATTCGTAAAAGTAGATGACTCTTTTAGCTCTTAGTATACAATTAGCCGAGATGTCTTTATCTGATATAGTTGATTGTAGTTGATTGTAGTATTCAAAAGGTGGCAGTAACTGCACTATTTATGCCTATCTTGATAAGACTGATGGGCTGTCAGAAGTCATAATATACATAACTTCTCATTGGCCCAAACTACATTTCCAGATCAGGTGGCTGAAGCTTCATCGAATGATCGCGCGGCTGACACTAAAATATATCGCTTCTTATTGGCTCAGTTTATACAAGCGTTCATTGGTCAGATTGGAGACACTATTGAATGTCTTGATGGGTTGAGGATTATTACCGAGTATGGATGTTTGTCTTACCCCAGGCTCTTTTTCAACTGCTATATAATCTTTTCCGATGAGTTTGAATTAATAATTAATAAATATATGGTAATGTTAAGCCAAAACAAACTAACCTTATGTCGTATCCTTTCATGTGTTTTCTTATCAATGCAATGGATTAAAGGTTCAAACATTGATATTACAATTGGTATGCCATGTGTCATAAATCAAGTTTCACTACTCACTAGTCTCTGGTGGGACTATTTGAGCGGGATCTATTTGTACTCCTCCTCGAGCTCTCTTGCCTTCGTTGGAATAATGCCTTTCGTGAGTTAACAAACCGGATCCACCTAGTTCGGTTATCAGCGTCTTCTATTTCAGATTCTCGACTCTGTCGTTCTGATTGCCGAATTTGCCTTCGCAATTCTGCTTCATGCTCAAATCTCGCTAATACTGCTTGTCTGGATTCCCGAGGCAACAGTTGTGCGTTCCAGATATCTAGGAACCGATTGAATAATGAAGTATTAACATCATACCCAGGGGGGATGATGATATTACCATTCTCATCTCGGACAATGTTTGGAGGGTCCTCAGATACTTGCCCGTTTGATTGCAGGCTGATATCCACTCTACAAAGAGGGCATTGCGAAGACGAATGTAGCAGCCAGGGATCAACGCAAACCGCATGAAAGCGATGGCTACAAGGAAGAACGCGCAAGACATCACCATCTCCAAATGAGTCGAAGCATATAGGACAGGAAGATACTTCATACGTATCAGGTGGAAGGGGTGTCGTTTGTTTATCATTTCCTGTTTCAGGATCTTCTTTTTCAACAAAGTCTGAAGTTGACTTCACTTCATCGTACTCATAGTCATCATCAATGTCGTCATCACCATCTCCAGTTGAATATTTCTTAGTTTCCCTACCCTCACTGAGTTCGTTCTTTGTTATATCCAATCCTGCTCCCTTTGACTTTGCTATTTCAATATCTGGCTGTGCTTCACGATCAGAATCTCTGGCATTTAATTGAACCGTCATAAGAGGAATAGAGTCAAGAACTGCTCGAGCAAGTCCCTTTGCTCGGGTAGCGGTAGAGTTTTCAGGATCATCAGAGTTAGATGCTGGGCTGTTCAGACCATACCTTTCAGGATGCTTGTGAACTCGGACGGCACCAGATATTATAACAAATAAAAATGCGGTTGCTACAACTCCGGTAGCGGAGTATAGGACAGCCATTGCAATGGTAGATCCGGTATTGGAATGCTTGCCACCACCATTGCTGTTGCTTGATGGAGACGGTTGGCTGTTTGAATTTGGGCCAACGATAGCTGTAATTGTGCGATTGTTCGTGGTTCCAGTGCGAGAGATCATTGACCTTGCTGCATATGATGTAAGGGTGGTAAATATTGTCCCAAGCTGCGCTTCATCCGACGAAAGAGATGTAAAATTGCACCCTTGACTGTTCAATGAGTACATAATTGTGCATGCCGGGTTAGAATTCGCTACTAAGCTAAGCATTTGTGCGGTTTGCTCAGGGTCATCACAAGGAATCATGACAATATTCCCTGAACCCACCTGATTATCGGATGATGGCACTACCACTAGCAACCCTGAACATATCGATGCTACTCCGTTCACAGTTGTAAATGATATTCCGGTAGTCGAGGTCATTGCTGCCACATTGGCTGTGATAGTTAGATCGATAGACGAGTCATTCATTGACAATAAGAAGCTAGAGGGAATTGAACTGGTGTTCTTCACCGGAACCACCAATCCAGTGGTGTTAACATCGCCTACAACAGCTGGAGGGGCGTTATCCGCAAAGACGGAAGTCACAATTGCGAAGATTGTGAGAAGTTTGAACATCTTTTGTCTTTGCTAGGCCCTTCCCCACCAAAAGTAAATAAAATGTGATTTTTTGGAAATGCCTTAGATTTTTCGATTAGTCTCCTTTCTGTAGCGCCTATGCGGTCAGGGCTATTTTGACCAGGTTAACAAGTCTTACAGTTCTATTGCTTGATCGTGGACGCTTGAGAGAGAGTCAAGAATGTTAAATGAGGCAAGACCTCAGGTACAGAGTGCCGGTGTTATTGGTTGCTAGACTTTGTCCAAGAATTCACAAGAACTCTGATGTTATTTAAGCGTCTGACATCACCTTCCTTTGCGGTAATCAATCACAAAACTTCAAACAAGCCAAGACCCAGTGTGAGTATTCTATCCAGCAACCCGCCTGGAGCTATACAACTACCAGTGAACTATTATAGATAATATCTGGTAATATTTAGTACTTTGATCCTTTGATGTTCCGCTCAAAAAGTGTTGTAGAAACCCAACCCAGGCTGCGCCTTGGCAAGCGCTTTCAGGTGCGCGCGGGATCCCAGAATATTCTTAATCCTTTACTAAATATGTTCGACAAGTCGAACTGAGACTTCGATGGTAACAAATTAGTATCTCCAGGTATACAAATGACGGAGGAACTATTTGATTAGTGGTTAATCCCACTAACGATCTTAATTGTACACCTTTTAATCGACAGAGTTCAAAATCGTCGTCTCAATAGTATACATGTATATATATATATATATATATAGAACTCTCCAGGCCATCGTCAGCCGCACGATCATAAGAACCGAGGGGTTGAGAACTAGGATATATGTTTCAGGACGATGGAAGTTGGATTGAATGAATGAGCGTGATGATAAGGAAACATCCAAGGATGGACAGTGATACTTTGGACAGTGGTATTAGCACCATATTTAGGCAAGCTTTTATTTTTGGAACTGTGATTTTGGTCGAAGTGTTAACCCTAGGGCCCCGTTCCTATCGGAACTTCGCATCACAGTAGTCTGATGAAGTGGGCAGATAGCTAGCAAACACTTGAGCCAGAACACTTCAGCTAACAAGCGTTTAAGCCAGTAATCACTTAGTTGCTCAAGAGTGGAGAATTTGGCACCAGGATAGTCTGTATACTGTCTATTCCCACTAGTCGGGTAGTCATTCCCCACTTGCCCATCGAAAGCTCTGGTCGGTAATGTGAGACAATGTGATACATCTGCATACAATGTCTTATAATATATGCTGATTGTTCCCTGACAGGGTATGAAATCGCGGGTCTCTAAAGGAGGCTCAAAGACATCCAGCTTCTCCAGGCAACATAGCCATGGTAGCTTCAGAAAGTGAACTAGAGATAACATGATATAAGATAGTGTGGGTACAAAATGTTGAACCTCTGATAAGAACGTCGTCGATGACATCTAGTATCGGTACAAAAGCTTTGTCTTT
Source organism: Blastobotrys americanus (assembly GCA_003705795.3). Lineage (NCBI taxonomy): Eukaryota > Fungi > Ascomycota > Dipodascomycetes > Dipodascales > Trichomonascaceae > Blastobotrys > Blastobotrys americanus. Next base: position 27,455 of record PPJN03000038.1, read on the forward strand.
TTAGCAGGTGCCATGCTGAGTTGAGGGCACCGTCTCTTGGTCGACCGGAAATGCTTCAGCTTCAGCTGCCTCTAAAATAACCTGGCCATGCCCCATCTTGAACGGGAGAACCCAGATGTACCGTTTGGCCTCAGGATCCTTCACTGGATCCACCATCGGATCCACCTGGTGCATTTGTGTACGCTTCAGATATACAAAATCCCTCTCAGCAATTGCGACTGCATACAGATGCGACAGAATCAGCTTTTTAGGCTCAGTCATTGAGCTCATGAGTCGAGCAGTGGATTGCCTCAATTTCTCGATGGCCAGAGGTGAAGTTGTAAGCAAATGAAGAAGCAATTGAACTCGTTCCCTTTTAATCAAATGATCTGGTTCGATATGAGTCACTTTTGATGGCCACCATGGTGGTATTGTTGTGCCTTTATATGGATACAATGCTTGTTTGCGAGGTTCGATCTGTCGAATCCAAGTCTTCGCCACTGCCTTACAATTGGTTTGACTGAAAGCTTCGAACAGACACTGTAAATGATTTTTGACCTTATCTGAATCCTGTAGATCCAACTCCACACGATTGGTAGGTTCATTGACGTATAGGGAGAGTGCGACATTGACCGCGACACTCATTGCCCTGGTTTCCTCACTTTGGCTGTCAGAACTTTCACCACGAACATCTTGAATTTTCACCACATTCATATCTTCGATGTTAAGGAGTCTTTCAAGCTTTTTGATTGGAAGTAGCTTCTCAACTTGTTGCTCCATTCCTGACTCAATCGAAAGGTGAGCTCTTCCATCAGAAGTTGTGGTTAAGTCTACCAGTACTCGTGGTTCAGTCATGGTAGGGGAGTGAATACTATTTACACTATATCACTCCGAACAGATCTTTCTAACTTATATAGTCGTTTGTAACCTGTTGCTCATTATATGCCTCATTTCAACATGCTCAGCAAACCACAATCTGACTAATCTAATGGTTTCATGGGGATGCTTGTCAACAACCTCATCAAATTCCACATATACGCCAGAGAATGCATACAGACTCTTGTTTCTACTGATCTGCTTTATCAGTCGAGCCTAGCCAGTCCATGCAATCTTCAACTCCCGATTGGAACTGTTGAATTCCTCCCTCAATCACTTCCGTCAAAGGAAGACATCCAAAGTTCTGTTCAGTGTATTCAATGTAATCTTTTGACACCACCTTGTTAACATTAACCTTACGAGCTCCTAGATGGATCAACTGTTGAAATAGTTCTCGATCAAAGCCAGTAGTTCCATGAATCACTAAAGGAGTACCAACATCCTTGAGCGTATGCGATATCTGCTTAAGGATACTCAGATCCAGAGATTTGGCGGGACCATCACGGCCGTATTCACCATGAATGTTCCCAAACGCTGGTGCGAGCATCTGGACGCCAGTTTGGCGGACAAACTCCTTAGCTTCTTGAGGTTGGGTTTTTTCTGGCTTGACCTCTGGGGAGTGTAAAGAAACCCCATCTACCTCCCCCTCAATCCCTCCTACTGAGGCCTCTACAATCATCCCTTTAAGTACTGCTTTCTCAGCGTAGTCTCGGGTCTTTTCAATATTTTGGTTGTGAGGTAGATCGCTAAAGTCAACCATGATCGAGTCGAACACATGATCCTCCCATTCAAGTACCTGGTCTAAAATCGATGAAGAGTGAGCATGATCCAAGTGTAAAGCCATAGGAACCTTAGCATGTTTAACAACATCCGCACACATCCGTACAAAGTATGGACCGAACTGTTCAATTGACCATGGAACCACCTCGATCATCACTGGTGAATGCTTATTTTCTGCCGCTCTTAATGTTGCAAATACTCCTTCAAGGTTATAACAGCTCACACTGGGCACTGCATATTTACCAGCTTCAGCTTTACCCAGTAATCGTGATGTTCGGTTGTTTTTTGTATAATTCTTCAGTACTTTTTGAGCATATCTCACCCAGAACTCTCTCTTTCCCAGGTTTGCCATACTATTCAAGCTTGACATGTCTCCAAGGAGTTAATGCTGCTATTACTACTGCCTAAAGGATTATTGCACTGCCTATTGTCTACAGGATTACTGCACTGGTTCACTGGCTCGGCTCACTGGCTCAACCTTTCTACTCACTATATCCGTTCTCCGCCAAACCAGCCTAACCAGTCCCACCAGGATCGAAAACGTACCGCCCGCTAACCCATAGACGGGTACCGGGCCCGAGAGGAGTGTGGGGGTCCAATGACGAGACGGAGCACTGCGATGCGATAGGAATATAAAAGTAATGAATTGGTTACAATTAAGGTGAGGCAGGAAGACTGTTAAGCGGTCTGCGATAGAGAAGAAGACTCAATCATGAGAATTTTGATTACTGGAGGAGGAGGATTCTTGGGCCAAAGGCTGGCGAAAGCATTAGCTGAGAATCCTGACAATGACATAGTGTTGACAGACATCTTCGAACCCCCAACCCCATCTCCTAAAGTCCAAACTTTAAAGGCAGACCTCACGACGGCGGAAGGACGAGACGACCTATTGTCGTTGGTTGGGTCAAAGCTTGGTTGTGCATTCTTGCTTCATGGCATCATGTCAGGAGGAGCAGAGGAAAACTTCGACCTGGGGATGACAGTGAACATTGATGCGACCAGAGCAATGTTGGATACGCTCAGGGCCAAGTTTCCAGGGGTTCGAGTGGTGTTTACTAGCTCTACTGCGGTGTATGGTGGCACGACCCCAGACGTGATCACGGAGCAAGTGATTCCTACCCCCCAGTCATCATATGGAACAGAGAAGACAATCTGTGAGTATTTATTGAATGATTATTCCAGGAGAGGCTATATTGATGGGGTTGCCATACGATTCCCCACGGTGATTGTTCGACCTGGGCCACCATCAAGTGCGACTTCTAGCTTTTGCTCAGGAATCATTCGTGAGCCATTGGCTGGAGAAGTGGCTGCGTTGCCGGTAGATCCACAATTGCCAATGTGGTTTGGAGGTATTCGTACTATCATCAACAATACTATTTACGCTGGACTTGAACTGGATACCACTCAATTCGCTAAGCTCAAGACATCGAGAAATGTCAACATGCCTGGCACTACAGTCAAGGTTCAAGATATGATGGATACTCTTGCAGATATCAAAGGAAAGGATATTTTAAGATTCATTACCCCAGAAAAGAATCCAGAGCTCGAACGAATAGTGACTTCATGGCCTCCGGTTTTTGATATCTCTAAGGCTCTTAGCTTAGGGTTCTCGGCAGATCCCGGCCACCGTGCCGCAATCGAGGACTATATTTCTTCCTTATCTACTAGCTGAGGCTATCTAGTTAACTGTGTATTCTCCACTGAGGCTATCTAGTTAACTGTGTATTCTACACTGAGGCTATCTAGTTAACTGCGCATTCTACACTGACTATGTCTAGTTATATGCTATAATGCGTTAACTATTGCTTGTTGCAATACCTCAAATGCACATCTTGCTGTGAGGAACTGCGGGGATCCATTTGAACATGTCAACCGAAAATTCCCCTCTCTATTTGAACACCCTTAACGTCGGTTAAGCCGCTTAAGAGTTTATAAATCCACCATAGTTACTACCTGTTTTTGTCAATAGTTATATACGCTTTATCAATCCGAATATCTTAGCTCCTGTGATTAATCAATTGCTGCCTTAATCTCCTCAAATTTCCCCAGATTCCAACCGTCGACACCACCGATAATTTATTTCTTCACATGTCAGAATACTCCGGTTTTGCATAAGGATTCACACATTTTTATTGGCTGCCACAGTCAGCGTGTTGATGCGCGCCATTGATAGTATACACAACTGTAGACTCGAGCAAGTCCAGCAGGATCTTCCATCATCATAAGCATTTGAATTGTTGGGGCAATTCAATGATAATCGGTATAGTTAAAATCTGGTGCCGCAGCTCTAAACCTAGGGCCGAGACCATTACCCTCAACCTGTGTCACACTTGAACACCCTTAGAACATCTAATTCAAAATATCCTCACCTTCATTTTTTTCACCGCCTTCCTCTAACCTCTCACCCTCCTCTAACCACCCCACCCTTCACTCACCCTTCACTCACCCTTCACTCACCCTTCACTCACACCCTTGAGCTCATACCCTTGAAGCTCACACCCTTGAAGCTCTCACCTTAAGCTCTCTCACCTCTCCCTCTAACCTCTCACCCTCTTAACCCGCCTGGATCACGTTCATGCCCTCGGCTCTGTTCACGCAGCTGTCTTCGCCCGCCCTACTTGTACAAGCCCATACCCGTTCCCCACCATCGTAATCTGGTGACGATGAAATGCGACCAAAAGCTTATAAGAAGTGACCAGCCAGGATCGAGATTTGTTCAGAATCGTAATTAATCCGATTGGATGGTGTCATTTGAGCACATTCGAGCACATTTGAGCGCACCAGTCAAGGAACAAGAGGAACTAAGATTTTGGGTTGGAATCAATCTTTATAATACCGGTGGACTTTGTTGAAGCTCGACTTCGCCACCATTTTTTTCACCGTCTGGACTGTCAATTCTGGGGTAAAACCATAAAGCTACAGGTTGCTAGTGGCAAGAGCCAACACCGAAACTCCTGATCGATTAGTTCACAAGGAGATTACGGGAAATCTCGACATTGACGACCCAAAGTGAGGGGCTGCTTCTAAAGTTCTTTATTTGCTGGAGATCGGCAATCGTCTCCAACTTTTTCTTCTTCGACTGCCGTGCATTCATTCGGTTTTGTTAACTAAGCTCATCGAGATCTCGATTTTGGATTGCTGTGCGGTCCTTATATTTTCTATTCATCTCAACACCCTTTCTCTCCTGTTTTTTATAACGTGGTCCTAGTGTTGTTCGACTGATATGATCCACCAAAATTTTCGCCCATATCAAGCTTCTTCACCAGTAATGTCCAATTCTAGCAGTGGCCACGGGCATAGCACGAATGACGAAGGTGCTACCCTCGTTACAAAGGAATCACCGGCTCTAAGTAGTTCATTTCAGGATTTCTTCCCCGATGGCGCAGATTTTGACACTGCATTTAATCAATTTGCGTATGATTTTAATGTCCAGAGTAATGATTTGACCCCATCTCTTGGTGGTGTATCTCCTGGACAGTTTGAAAGGCCTGGGTCTGGACTCCAGCCTAATTCAACCTCTGGTGGTGGATTCAACCCATCACCATCACCATCACCATCAGTAGACCTCGGTCATCATTTGAACACGGCAGTGGCTTCGGGCTCACGGGTAGCAGTGCATAATAACAATCACTCATCACCCATGACGGCAACACCATCAAGGGCTTTTTCTCCGTCATTAATAAGTACTAACATGGTTTCAGGTTCGGGGTTATCGCCATCACCGACATTATCTAGAAATGATGGCATGAGTGGTACAGTTGCTGGTGCCGTCACTGGCTCGGTTGGTGCTACTCATTCTAGAGCTCATTTAGGATTTAATGCTAACAATCCATTCCATGCTCTGCTCAACGATCAGGAATCTCATGCTCTGATTAGCTTCCTTGACAAGGTTTCGGCTGATCCAAACTTCTTGTTCGACCCAAAGATCACTGACGGCCTGCTGAATATGGGATATACTGACCTACCAGAAGCCCCAATTGAGGGCTCATCCACCCACCCACCTTTAGTCTTTGCATCTGATCCAAATTTTCCTGGGTCCTTAAATGCTTCTAGGCCATCCGGAGCATCTGCGACTGGTACTAACGCTTCAGCTGCAATGCTAGGAGGTCAAGACACTGGTGTCGCTACCGGGATGGGGGTGGTAGCTGGACCATATGGAGGACTGGGTCCTTCCAAAGCAGCACCTACAAAGATCATAAAGACAGAGAGGAGGTCGTCCGCTGCTAGAAGAGAGAGTCTGTCGGAGGATCAGAAACGAATGAACCATATATCTTCAGAGAAGCGGCGACGTGACTTAATCAAGCGCCAATTTGAAAAGATGTGCTCAATGGTACCGAAATTGGCATCCCCAGAGAGTAGCGCATCCAAATCCAAGTCAGCAATTCTATTGACTGTGCATGAATATTTAGTCTTTCTGGTCGAACAAAACAAAATGATTCGCTCCATTCTTTACAGTCATGGCATTTCTGCTTCTCATATTCCAGACTCCTCGGTCGGTAGGAGTGACTCACAATGATCTAATGTATATTTATTTTCAATACCTAATGAACTTAATGATCGCATTTGTTGTTACACCTTCTATTTCTGTACCAAACTCTTAAACGTAATTTCCCCCACCTCTCCTACGCCGCCTTGCCACCTTCCAGGCACAATGTCTCCCATTTTCAAACTCTTGGGCTCCCTAATTTCAATAATTTGGGTTGGTTTCGTGCGTCTCCTAGCACGGCCGCTCCCAGCACGGCCACGGTGCAGCAGCATGTAAGATCTCAGGAACCTGCACTATCTGTCCTTTGAGACTGAGCCATTTTCCCACGTGGGTAGAGGACTCAAACAGGGGAGTAAAAGAGCTAGGACACATAACCATAGGTGAGGGTTTGTACGGGGAATCTTTTCGTTCAGTAAACCTTGATTTACTGATCAGAAATTATCCTCAGTAGCCTGGCCATTCTACCTAATTCTTATTTGACAAGATCATTATCATGAAGTTCGGAGAACAGCTTCGTACATCATTGATTAAGGACTACTACTACTATTATGTGGCTTATGATGACCTTAAGGAGTTGTTGGACGAAGGCCTGAGCAAAACTCCTGAATGGTCTGATGAGTTGGAGGAACAGTTTGTGGCTCAGATAGAATCCGAGCTTGATAAGGTCTATACCTTCACTAAGGTTAAGAACACCGAAATCAATCGACGACTTAGAGATGCCGAGCGAACTGTCAATGAGGTTTTACGAAAGGTCGATGCCAACCGTAACATTGACGAGCAGGAGTTTGAAGATCTAGAGGAAGAATTATCGGATATCATCGCTGATGTCCACGATCTTGCAAAATTCTCGCGACTTAATTACACCGCGTTCACAAAGATTGTGAAGAAGCATGATAAGCGCACCAAACACAATTTGCGGCCAATTCTTACTGCCAGACTCAACGCCAAACCATTTTTCAAAGATTCTTATGACGAGCTAGTGGTAAAGATTTCAAAGCTTTATGACATTGTTCGAACTAGGGGCAACCCCGTCAAAGGAGACTCGTCTGCTGGAGGCGCCCAGCAGAACTTTGTTCGTCAGACTACAAAGTACTGGGTTCACCCTGATAACGTTACTGAGCTCAAGCTCATCATACTGAAGCATTTGCCAGTGCTAGTGTTTAATGCTAACAAAGAATTTGAACGAGAGGATTCTGCAATCACCTCCATCTACTATGACAATCCTTCTCTTGACCTTTACAAGGGACGCTTGCAGAAGAGTGAAGGTGCAGAAGCCATTCGTCTACGGTGGTACGGTGGGATGGATTCGGATCAGATCTTTGTTGAACGAAAGACCCATCGTGAGGATTGGACTGGAGAGAAGTCGGTCAAGGCTCGATTCGCACTTAAGGAAAGACATGTAAATGACTTCATGAAGGGGAAATACTCAGTGGAGCAAGCGTTCCATAAGATGCGTGATCAGGGGAAAAAATCACTTCAGGAGATTGAATCTCTAGAAGCATTGGCACGGGAAGTCCAGTATACCGTGATCAAGGATCGACTGAGACCAGTAGTCCGATCTTTCTATAACCGAACGGCCTTCCAGCTTCCTGGTGATGCTCGTGTCCGTATTTCCTTGGATACAGAACTGACCATGGTTCGTGAGGATAATTTCGATGGCCTCGATCGCACCAATGGAAACTGGCGTCGGATGGATATTGGAGTGGATTGGCCCTTTTCCCAACTCGAGGATAAGGAGCTAGAAAGATTCCCATACAATGTTCTTGAAGTTAAGCTCCAGACTCAGATGGGTCAGGAGCCTCCTCAGTGGGTACGAGAATTGGTTTCATCCCACCTGGTGGAAGCGGTACCTAAATTTTCAAAGTTCATTCATGGAACCGCCACGCTTCTACCTGACCGGGTTAAGCTTATTCCTTTCTGGTTACCTCAAATGAATGTGGATATTCGAAAGCCTGCTTCTCAGTTTTACGGAATTGATCGTCCTCAGCACTCTGATGGCTCTTCTACCGGTGATTATCTTGATGAAGAAAGCTTTCTGGAAGGGTATGGTGGTGAATCTAGTAATTACGGTTCTACAGTTAGATTCGAAGGCCATACCCGTAACCATGATCCTGACGAGACTTCGGGGTTACTTGGTAGCCACTCACCTGCTCCTCGGAGCAGACTCATTCAGTATGATGAAGGTTTCCTGGGCCACCTCGTCAGTAAGGTACAGGTACCTATTGATTTAATCAAGCATGTAGGATCATGGCTACATTCATGCTTCATTGATGACACTCCTGTTTCAAATCTTCCTACAGGGACGGTCTTCATTTCGGATATCAAGGTCCCAGCTGGAAAGGAACTCTGTGTGCCAGTAAGAGTAGAGCCAAAGGTCTATTTTGCTACTGAGCGAACATACCTTGCTTGGATCGAGATTGGAATTGTACTGTCAAGCATTGCTGGGACGCTGCTAAAGTTTGGCAATTCTCTTGCAATGAAGGCTTCGGTATTGTTCTACATTACTGCTGCCCTCACCATTACCTATTCTATTGCTCTGTACCTGTGGCGAGTAGTTAAGATTCGAAAGAAGCAGGCGGTTCGATATGATGACAGAATTGGACCTACGGTAATTTGCTTAGCATTGGCGGCTGCGATTGGAGTCAACTTTTTCTTCCAAGCAACTGCCTAAAGGAGAGACATTTTGCGACTCTGCATAATTAATTGTATGGCATTTGATACTAAGTTCGTTTGCTTGTTATATTGCATCTACATTCTCACCCTAATAATAAATGCCATTATGGTTTTGAGAAAACCTGCACCATGCTTGAAACTTTGTGAGCTAGGTGAATTCACAGTTCAATCAATAAGTTAGTTCTTGCTATAATTCTCATATCCAACACTCTCTAGTTTTCCAGTCTTGTCCAAAACTTCCTTCTCCATCTTATCGTGATATGCCTCCAACTTTGCCTGATACTCAGGCATGAATACACTGACAATTCTCAAAGCCAATAGAGCAGCATTAGTTGAGTTATTAATCGCAACAGTAGCAACAGGAATACCTCTAGGCATCTGAACAATTGAGTGTAGTGAATCCACTCCGTCTAGGGTAGAACCCTTGACTGGAACTCCAATAACTGGGATAGTAGTCATGGCAGCGATCATACCTGGGAGATGGGCAGCACCTCCAGCTCCAGCTATGATGGCCTTGAGACCGCGCTTCGAGGCTGAAGTAGCATATTCCGTCATTCGGTGAGGAGTTCTGTGAGCGGAAACAATCTTCACTTCGAATGGGATGCCGAAGCTCTTTAAAATGTTAGCACCAACTTGCATCACTGGCAGGTCTGAATCGGATCCCATGACGATTCCAATAAGAGGCAGTTGAGAAGTTCCAGCTGGCTGAGCTGACTGAGTTCGAGAGGTTGCGGCCAATTTCCCATCCATTATAGTAGAAAGCTTAAGTTCGCACTCTTGCATCGAACCTGACACGATGTTAATATGACCCATCTTACGCTTGTTCCTAGTGGACTTTCCATACAAATGCACAATTGCACCTGGAGTTTCTAGAGCTCGGCGGCAGGTTTCAAGTTCCTCATTAGCAGTGGGAGCACCGAGGATATTCAGCATGACAGCATTTGTTCCTGGAGTCGACATTTCGGAGAAACCATCTGGGAGAGGAAGTCCGGCTACTGCACGAATATGGGCTTCAAATTGGGATGTTACACATCCATCCTGGGTATAATGGCCAGAATTATGAGGCCTAGGAGCAATTTCATTAATCAAGAGTGATCCATTCGGCATTTGGAACATTTCAACACCAAAAATACCTGCTCCGGAAAACGTGCGCACGGCATCTTCTGCCAGGGTTCGAGCCTTTACTCGGACACTCTCTCCCACTCTTGCTGGAGCATATACTATGTGACAGATGTTATCCTTGTGTATTGTCTCAACCGTGGGATAACTGTGAACTTGGCCATCCAATCCTCTCACTACCATCACAGCAAGCTCATTCTCAAACTTCGCCCATTTCTCTGCATATAAGGGACGGTCATGAAGAAACTCTAATGCCTCAGCAAGACTTTCCTTCCCTTTAACTACAAAGTTACCTCTACCATCATAAGCGTTAGTCCTTGATTTAAGCATAAAGGGATATCCATATTCTTCACCAACCTCAGCCAAACCCTTTACAGTGTTGGGAACATCTCTGGCGGGTGAGGTTTCCAATCCCTTTTTAATATAATGGAGTTTCTGGAGATATTTGTCTTGAATCAATGCAATTGTCGAAGGCTTTGGCTGTACGGATACGTTATATTTTGGGTCTTCGTCGATTTCCTGCAGAACCGCAGCATCTACATGTTCGATCTCGATAGTAAGAACGTCACATTTAGACGCCAGTTCCTTGATCTTCTCTCGGTCAGCAAAATGGCCTGTGACATGTTGTCCAATGGCATTGATCTGTTTAGCAGGGGACTCAGCACCGTCAAGAATCGCGGTCTTAATATTAAGTCGATGGGCTGCCTCAACCATCATTCGACCGAGCTGTCCTCCTCCGAGGATCCCGATAGTTTTGTCATCCATTTCTAAAATTCTTACAAAACAAATAGATGGATAGCAAACAAGCACTGATTTTACACCACAAACAAAAGCACAACTGCTTGAGATATCCCAGTCCTTTCGGCACAATTTTTCCTATCTTCCTTCTACAGATCAGCCATGAAAATCTCAATTCCTTCTCAGCCCCTCTAAGGGTTAGGGTAGTCATTTCAGTAATGTGGGGTTAGGGTTGGTTGCCCTGGATACGGCGCACTTTAAAATCGTAAACATCGATCGTTCGACTATGTTTTACGTTCAAAACTACAAATACTGTGAATTTATCTGGGCTGAAGCTTTTTGAACTGAATTATATATTATCTGTTGAACACTGATCTGTTAGAGACGCTCCGTCTTCATCGGAGACAAAGATGGAGCCTCGAGTGACTTCATTTGACGACATTGAGAGTCATAAGGAAAACATACGTCCAGTTCCAGAAGGAAGGTCTGCGTCTGCGCTAGTCGAGGCATTTGCGAGTTCTGGAGATAAACTTGATCAAGACAGACAGAAGTTTGACACTGAGATTTCCAACACAGACGAACTAGACGACCCAATTGAGCCATTTCTTCGATATCTTCAATGGATCAATAATCATTTCCCTCAAGGGAATACTAAAGAGTCAGGGTTGGTACCGTTATTAGAGAAAACTGCAAACAAATTCTCAACTGACACGCTCTATCAGAATGATCCCCGGTATTTGAAGGTCTGGCTATTCTATGCTCGATTTCATAATGAACCTAGGGATATTTTCATTTATCTTGCTCGTAACAATATTGGGACAAACCTTGCTCTATATTATGAGGAGTATGCGTCATTCCTTGAAAGTCGTGGATGGCGAAGACAGGCTGATGAGGTCTTTTCGGCAGGCATTGAGGCCCGTGCTCGCCCATCAGATAGATTGCTAAGGAAGTATGAAGAATTTCGAGCAAGACTCGCAGCTAACCCTCCTTCTGATGATGAACCTCGAGGATCAGGCTTGGTGCGACAAGCGCTTGCTCAGAAATCGGGGGGGCCCGATGGTACTTCCTCTGTAGGAGTGATAGGAAGCGTTTCGCCCAAGCCTTCTGCCCCCGCTACTGGTATGAAACTTCAAGTATTTTCTGACCCTGCCCTCTCTAATGAAGCTCCAAACCCTGTACCACATCCATTGTCTAACCCATGGCAGTCAATTGGTGATCTCGGGCTACGCAGAAAGGAGAACGTGCATGAAGCTACTCCATGGGTTGGTCAAAAGCTTGAGCAAAACCCAAGTCTCTCCCAGGGATCCAAAGCCAATTCTCTTTCCATCTATCGGGATCCTGCTCCTAAGAAGGCCGACCGAACATATGTTGCAATGGAGTTCACTGTGGATCAAGAAACTGGCGAGGAGTATCAACTTGAAGAGATTCTTGCAAGGGCTCGCAGAATTTATGATGTGGTATATTCAACCACCAGTGATTATGATACTAACTCGCATCTGATGAATGAAGGTATGTGAATGTGTGTAAGCAGGGTCATTAGTTTGACACTGCTTTGCTTTGTTTTTTAGTGCCAAATTACTAACTTCATTTAAAGCCCCGACCATGACTCGAGGTCAAAGATCTCCTACAATGACCAGACACACAAAGGCTGCTACAGAAGAAATCTATGACATGCTAAATGAACCACTCGATAACAACTCCGAGAGTGATGAAGGTTCTCAACTATATGAAGACCAGAACGAATATGACGAAGGTCAAGACGAAGAATCCACCACCAATAATTACGACGAAAATTCAAAGGAAGCATGGGCCAAATCTCAGGAACCCTCAGGTATGAAAGGTCTTGTAGAGAGAGCTGGGGATCTGTCAATTAACGAAAATAACCAGTATCAGAATAACTCGACTGTCACTGGTAATATCAATTTGATTAGTCAAGAGCCAGTGACTCCCATGAGAAAGGACAACGGGAATGAAACTCAGTACGGGATGTCAATAATGACCCCCATTACTGAGGCCACTGAAACTCAATCGACCATGAGTTCTAACCTCGGTGGATCGTTTAATGCCGAGCCTCTGATTGATCTTCATGTATTCAACCCAGTCGATGAGCAGATAAGAAGGAAGATCTTGAATGCCATCCATCCTGCTCTGGATAGATACCCCAGATTTCATGCTCGGTCGAGTGAAGTTTTTAACAGGAGTGACTCCATCAGACGTGCCTTGTCTGCTCCTGGAACGAACGCAAACTCCAAGGATTCAATGACTTATTTGGAATTTAGTCCTGGTTCGTCCGAGGACTTGTTTTGTGTTCGATCTCTTCTTGGCGAGGGAGGCTTTGGAACTGTGTATCTCGCCGAGTCTGCAATTGGCAAGTTCAAAGCACTTAAAGTAGAGAAAGGTACCGTTCCTTGGGAATTTTATATCCTTCGGACGATAGCACAAAGGTTGAGCAGATCCCGTGATATAAGCTCCGTTGTCCAAGCAGATGCACTCTTTTACTACAAAGATGAAAGCTATCTTCTACTTGACTATTTCCATCAGGGAACTATCCTTGATGCAGTAAATCGTGCCAATGAACATCAAGTTCAATCTGGGATGGGCTCACCAGGTCTGGACGAGCATGTAGCCATCTTCTTCGCGATTGAAATTTTAAGAACTGTAGAAGCACTACACTCTCAAGGGATCATACACGGTGATATCAAAGCAGATAACGTCATGCTGAGACTTGGTGAAGTGTCTGATCATAGGTGGAGCAAGTACTATGACAGCGAGGGACATAATGGATGGGATCAGAAGGGGATCGTCCTCATAGACTTTGGACGGGCAATTGATATGACAGTGGTTCCATCGGATGCTAAATTCCTTTGCGAATGGAAAACTGACGAGCAGGACTGCCCTCAAATGCGATCAGGAATCCCTTGGTCTTACGAAGCTGATTACTACGGTATTGCTGCAATTCTACATCTAATGCTGTTTGGAAAGTATATCAAGACCGAAACCGGGGAAGGTGGAGTGACCAGAATTGCCAGCTCACTCAAGAGATATTGGCAGAAACAGCTCTGGGAAGATATTTTTGATACCCTCCTGAATCCTGGTTCTCAGTTACCCATAACACGGACTCTGCGTGGAATTAGGATCGAGATGGGCCACTATCTAGAGCAGGCTGGGCAAACTAACGGGTGCTCGTTGAAGAAATCCCTTTTGGATCTTGAGACCATCCTGTAGAATCAGACACGAGAATAACGAATTAATGATATATAGGCATTACTAAAGAAATCTATAATGCCACTAATAATCTTTGAGTGGAGATATTAGTTCCCCAGTGACACATGCAATTGTCATAAATATAATCTCGGCCTATCACTTTTTTTCGTCCTCGGCCTTATTGGTAGCATCGGTATCAACATACGGGAAGGGCCCCCTATTGAACTTCTTAGGTTCTAGTTTAGCCTTGAGTCGTTCGACCACAGCCTTCAGCTTTCCTAAGGGCCTGTTTTTGCTTGCTTCCTGAGCCTCCTGTTCAGTCACAACCTTCTTCGTTAAAAGGTTGAAAAGAGTCCCAAACCCTAGTGCCATGACAGTGCAAGTGAGAATGATAACATTATATGGCATGCTGAAATCGGGAGTAGGTAACGGCAGAAGTAGAGAGGTAGTCCTAATACAGAACGAGGAATGCAAAGCCGAGCTATCTTCTCCATCAGATAAAACGGTCAAGACGCCAGGAGCAATACTGAATCCATGATTGGCATCGGGTGGGTATTCGGATAGATAGAGTAGCGATTTGTCAAAGTCGTAACTTAGAGCAATAGAAGTATTTTTAGGTAACACCAGCTCAAACTCAACCTGGGTCGGTCGCTTACGATCTTCTGCAGAACTGTACAAGATGTCGTGAACTATTTGATCTTCTGAAAGACCAGGTACTGAACTGTGGAGAACATTGACTTTCACGGTATGCATGTATACGCGCATGAACCATGGAAGAGTCTCAAAGTAGACAAATCGGACCTCCTTTTCTAAAGAAGGGTTGGTAAAAACAGTTCTGATTCCTCCATGAATGCCTCGGCCAGTGAATGACCTTTCCACATATGCTGCTGGCACTTCCACTGGTATTATATCATCTGAATCCGTGTGTTCCAGGTGCAAGTCAGTCTTGACATCTCTTTGAAGGCCAAATTCCGTGCCCTGTTTGAACACAACCTGATCCGAATCGTCGTCAGAGGAGCCACCCTCTGATAATGCCAACTTGTTATTCCATGACTCAGGAGTTAAAACTGAGAGATGGACATCATTGGAAGCCAATGGACATGATCCTTTAATATGACGGCCAAACAAATCTGAAATCTTCCAAGTTCCCTCATGTCCCTCTCGAAGAGGGAAACATTGATGCTGATTATAGTATGGCTTAGAAGTATCACATCGTAATTCATCATCAGGCACTGGAGTTGGAACAGGGTATTTCTGTCTACTTAGTGCTCTTGGAACATCAAGAACTGCCTCGATGGTTTGGATCATCTTCCATCGACAATTGCCGTCCTCGGTACAGTGAGGAGCCACGTCGATAGACATGCTCTGCCATTGAGAGTCAAATATTTTGTGCCCATCAAGTAATGAAGAAATGCCAGTCTTACCTTTGCATGGTAGCAACTTTATAAATGGAGTGAGGTTCTCAGTACACACTGGTTCAGACGGGAGGGACCCGTGCAAAAGATAAACCCCATCTTCTTCTTGCTCTTCATCGTTGTTGAGACCAAATGATCTCACAGGAAGCGTGGTGTGAGCGGAATCAATGAAATTGAGCGAAGCACAGAAAAATCCTGATAACGTATTAACCAATCGTTTCCAATTGGTCAAGGCTGAATCTAAAGAATCCCCTTGGACTTTGGCCCACAGTTCTACACCAATACCACCGGAATGGCTACCATTTCCAGGTTGAGTCCCCCATTCCCAGGCATCCCACCATCCTTGAGAAAATCTTAGGTGAAGTTCCCTTGTTTGCGACTGCTCAATCATTTGACCTAGAGTTCTTGGAAATAATTCATAGTGTGCGAATGCCTTTGGACCGAATTTTTCCTCATGAGTGAAGAACAGTTTTTCAGGTACCGCTCCTGAGTATGATTCAAAGTGGAAGGATGTGAGAAGTGAGTTTCTAGGCAATGGTCTTACTGTGAGTTGTTCTGAGTATCCTTTTAATTGCTCTGTATCTCCTTGGGAGCTGGCCAATGCTAAGGATATACTCAACAGTGCCAAAGTAAATATCCAACTTATACTGCCCATTATGGAGAGTTGGCCTAATTGACACGAGTAAATAGATACGATCTACGTGTATTCCTACCACAAACTCCCCCCAAAGCTATATCCGTCGTCTCCTCCACGATTCAATATGATTCTTTACGGACTTTTGTAGTCTTTCTGGCCCTCTTTCCACTTCTCTTCACTTGTCGTGTCTACAGCTTTGAGCGAGCGCGGCTCTACAACATACGGCTCACTTAAGGTGGACAGTCAGCAATTGCAGTACTCGAACTATGACACTTAAAAAGATGATGCTATCCACTAGAAGAACAAATTCTAGTGATGCCATTGTCAATTGATTGACTTTATAATTGTGTCTCTTTTCTTATCTTCCGACTTTTCGCTAAAAATCCAGCGTCCCTTGTTTGTAGTCTAATAAATAGTGCAGAATTGTGGATCAATTCTAACAAATTGTATTCTCAAACAGTGAACAGAGACCCACAATAGTGAGTTATCGGCCATAAAGAAACCAAATCAACATTTATCTTGGTAATTCTCTCAATACTTGATGAAAAATCTAATCTAGCGAGTCTACCCTTAGCGCAATAAATGAATTATAGTTGGTTAAATTTTATATGCACCTCAACATGTGCCTAATGCACAGAAGCTTCCTACTGAGGTGAAGATCTCCGCTATAGAACAACAATTATAGAACCTTCCCCACACAATCGAATCCCTCTTTGCAACAGTACCGCTAAAGATCTCGTAAAGAAGACATAAAAGTAAGTACAAAAGAATATGGACCAGTCAGAAAGTACTGATACAGACAGCTCAAGAAGAAGAGGCTCGTGGGAAGTGCTTCTGGAGGAAGGCACTAGCCCATATTCCAAAGCGAACATTCAACTACCCGCTTCCATGACATTACCCACCTTGTTCCATACTGTGCCATCAGGATTGGCTTCCAGAATGGGGCAGGCTGGTGAGATGATAAGGACTGCGGGATCAGATGTTGGACCAATGTATATGACATACAGACGACGGGCTTCTTCGTTATCATCTGTGTCGAGCAACGACTCATTCGAGTCGCAGGTTCCGTTCGAGCCAGAGATAGCGACTAAGAAGATAGAGCAAGATCTGTTATTAGCGTTCCGTCAACCAAACAGTCATAGTAATGATCTGAACAGAATGCTTTGTCGCGAGCAATTGAGGGTATTAAACGAAGTACATTGTGGAAGGTGTGGGAAGAAGGGCCACGCTACTAAATACTGCGTTCAACGAAGGGATGGCTCTGATAATTCCTTCAAGTTATCTGGATAGTAATTGGACAGGCAATATGAGGTCACTATTCGTTTCATTTTAGTTACCCTTTACTCATCTCAAAGTGTTAGTTTGCCATCTTGGTTGATTCGACACCCTACACAAGTAGCGTCAATTCCATATTTCGTATTCAAGCTGACAACTTGATCCGCAGCTAACCCTAAACTGTCACTTGCTATCCATACTTCAGATAACTTGGATGATAACTTAGGGTTCCTGAATCCGCATCGTTTAGTAGATGTCTCCTTTTTAATTACTGCATTTGAATCCTCAGTTGAACCAAACGCTGACAACGGTACGTACCAAATTAGAGGCATGAACGTAGCTGAGAGATGGCGATTAAAAATCAAAGTAAGTGCAGTTACACCTGCAATTAGCAACGCTTGAGGTGCACAGATATAATTGTTTTCTGAATCCCTCTGGAGGAGTAACAACCCCATCAAACATATCTCCATACAAATAACTCCAAAGGACAGTTGAAACAAAGCATGTGGATACAACTTCGAAGATGATGGTTGTACATACATGGTATTACCACCACCATCATCATTTTCTGGACTGCAATTGGCCACAACATACCGAAATACCAGGTATAGGAGAGTAAATGATATAACTGCTGACGCTAGAATAAGAGGTGAAACCACTGAGTACACTAACATTATGATTGCCAGAACTGTACATTGTGGATAAAGAACGCCCCAATTTGGCTGAGGAATTTTCATTTTCCTCTGATTGTTCCGAATATAACGAGGTGTGGCGGTTTTGTTCCTCATTTTGAGTAGCAGTGTCGTTAATGCCAATTGTATGAGATAGTCCATCTTAAACAAATAGTTACCGGCAGAGCTGAGACCCTGAAGGAGAATGTAGGATATGAAAAAATTGCCAGCTCTAGGAAGGTTTGAAGCAATAAGTTCAGGAAATGTCGTAGGTTGACGAAGTGTTTGATAGGCCATTGCGGTAATACCATTGGCAATTGTAACAACCAAGAATACCTGAATGAATAGAAATATGAACATCATCTTCTGTGTTGTCAATTCACACATGCTGAAGGTCAACTGAGTCTTGAACGAAGCAAAGATCAATGGAACTAAGGATAATAACAAACTGAGGCCAATCGCTGGCAGTGCTCCTGATATCAGCTCTTGAATTTGAATCGGCAGTTTATAAAAATTGTTGAATGCCGGAACAAGCTGGGTCAGATACTGCATTTGAGTTAGGACACCCATCAAACTGACAGGAAATGTCCAGCCAATGATAATTAATACTTGTACAATACTCACACACACCCTCTTCCATTGGGCTTTGAGCTTCGAGAGTTCAACAATGTGCCAATTGACATCCTCATGTGTGTATATAAGCATCATTTGAGGTCGGAATTCCAGAGCGGTTAAAGATGATGAAGAATGGAAAAAGACCGATTGAGCAAAGATTTGTGCTTCCTTTTGAGAATCAAATTCCACAAAGCAAGAGCTCAGTGGGTCAGGAGAGGTGGCGTTGGTTTGAGTGTTAGGGTGTGACGATGATCGATCTAGTTCCCCATTCTGCAGAGTAAATAACTGGCGGTTGAGTTGTCTAAGCCTTTCCTTATACCATGAGATACTGTCCACTCTTGATAACTTTGGAATCTCAAACGCCAAGAAAGTTGTGTATGTCACAGCAAGATGGCGAGGTAAATTGGAAGCATTGATATAATTTCTCCAATGTTCGCCTGAAATAAACTGGCAGTTGGGTAGGTCATTGGGCTTACATCGAGAGCTTTGTCTCAGACACTTTCGAATCATCTCCATCAGTGACGATTCAAGTGCTTCCAATGCTTTTTGCCTCTGTCGCACCGTTTCTATCACATGGTCGTTTTGGTGATTGATCCATAATTTGCAACCACTGTGTCCGGGATAAGATGACAGCAGATCAGGCAGGATACCAGCTTCGAGGTATTCTGATGGTATGTTTGAGATAAGCACGGTGCGACAGGTCGTAGGATTGTCAGTAATTGATGTATGAAGAATGGTACAATAGAATTGCAATTCCTTCATGATCATCATTTCCACAACGAAACCAATGGTGACTGCACAAGCACAGTGAATCCATACAAGATGGATGTGTGGGATTGAGATGTTAACCCATCCAAGACTGTCTAGTCCACGAGCATAGGACGGCATTTGAGTACTATTTCCAATGAGGTTGACATATATCAATAATGGAAGAATAGAGAGCATGAAGCAGCAACACAATAACATCCATAATCTTAAAAATCGGACAAAAAAATAGTAGTCTAAACCACACTTGAGTTTGTCAGGTAGTGCTAGCAATTTACCAATTGATTTGAAAATCCTGCTAATCACATTTCGACCTTGATCTATGTTTGAGTTTAGATTCGTACTAGGATTTGTATTGGAATTTGTGCTGGGGTTCGTACTAGGATTCGTACTAAGATTAGTACTAGGATTGATACCAACGTTTGTATACGCATTTGCACTGGCATTAGTACTGGAAATTGCATTGGCATTAGTACTGGAAATTGTATTGACATTAGTACTAGCATTTGCATTGGCATTAGTTCTCACATTCTCACCAGAATTCGTAGGTGGGCCCTTGAATTCATTGCTCACCTTTTCATCACCTGTTCTAGCATTATCATAGACTGTTGTGAATCGTTTGAGAATAATAAACAGTAGAAATTGGCTAATGAAAATGAATATACAGGATGTAATAGATGATAAAAGAGACCAAGGAGAGATGCCACTAGAAGCATATGCTCGTTCTGCCACTGTACGAGTGCTAAATAATTGAATTAGTCTAGATACCAGATTTGATTCCATTAGACGTGTTGTATTAAAAGGATATCTTACTTTAGATAAAATCTTGCTACTTCTCAGTCTTGTCAGAAACAATTATATTCCCCTATCCATGTCTTCCAGCAGCACAAATCAGCTCAAACAGGAGTGACATTCTCGCCATTCCTGACCAGGGCCCAGCAATTAACCATTGTCTTCTGCCAGCTTCAGCTTAAGCAATCAACATATCACCTGCCAGCTGCTCCTCCTTCTCTTCCCCTTCTTCCCTCTCTTCCCCTTCTTCCCTCTCTTCCCCTTCTTCCCTCTCCTCCTCCTACTGCTCCTCCTGCTCTCCTACTGCTCCTCCTGCTCTCCTGCCTAGCCCTACCAGCCACCCAGTTACCCCTGACTTTTGCCACATACTATTGCCTACAACCAGCCACTCCACAATGGATTCATCAGTATCTTACATGCCAGTATTGCAGCTTACTGTACATAGCTTTGACGAAGTACCATTCCATGCGGTCTAGTGCGACTAAACCTTCGTTCATCACCCCTCATCATCCTGTTCAACCCTCCAACGGCCCTGGTGATCATGAGTGCATGTTCTTTGCATGAACTACTGTCGATTGGTGGTATTGGTAAAATAGGGTGGCTGGTAGAGGGTATTAGAGAGAGAAAGGAGACAGTTATGGAGTGAAGTTGGAAGTTTGCGGCAATGCTTAGACCGTCAAGGCTAATGATTGACACCAGCCATCATGATTTGATGCTTTAAACGCTAAGTATAGTTGGATGATCTTGACTAATACGGGCATTGTTCAATAGGTCTAGTTTCAACTGGCCTATCCGTTATGCCGACCAGGATCACGAGTTGAGGAGCTTTATTATTAGCAATGAGTATGATACTATTGTAGCTAGTTGTGTGCGACTTTGGACAGGGGTATATGCTCTGTACTACTGGGCGGTGCAGCCACCGTCTCAACATCACAGGCTACAATTGAGGGGAGAGAATCAACTGGATC
This sequence comes from Blastobotrys americanus, assembly GCA_003705795.3. Lineage (NCBI taxonomy): Eukaryota > Fungi > Ascomycota > Dipodascomycetes > Dipodascales > Trichomonascaceae > Blastobotrys > Blastobotrys americanus. The sequence continues at coordinate 48,448 of PPJN03000038.1, forward strand.
AGGTATATAAATAGACGACGATTGTATCAAGCTCGGTTAGTGACATTAAGCGTTTGTGAGATTTGTCATATATTGAGTTGACAGATTAAAGTTTGAATACTGTGAGACGGAACTATCGCTAAAACGATTAAAACAGCGGTTACAATCAGCGCTACGAGTGGTTACCTATAGTATAGTTGCATAATGGTAAGCCTGAATAAGGGTAGCCTGAGCTTATCAGCGAAAGTAGCAGTGATGGGGTTGGCTATGTGCTGGAGTAGAGCCAATGCTCAGCTAGCTTCTACGTGTGATCCACTTAAGAAGACCTGTCCTGCTGACAGTGCGCTGGGCAAGTCAATCGATATTGATTTCACATCTGGACAGTCAGATCAGTTCGAGGTTGCTCATAGCTCTGATAGAATCAGTTATAACTCCAACGAAGGCGCTGCATTCACAATCAAAGGTTCAGGAGACAATCCTACCATTGCATCAAAGTTCTACATTATGTTTGGCCGAGTAGAAGTGGAGCTCCAAGCTGCAGCGGGAACTGGAATTGTGTCTTCGTTTGTGATGCAGAGCGATGATTTGGATGAAATTGATCTAGAATTTCTCGGTGGTGATACAACCCAAGTACAATCCAATTATTTCTCCAAGGGCCAGGCTGATTCATATAATCGAGGTCAGTTTCATTCTGTTGATGCTCCTCAGTCTAAGTTCCACAAATACGCAATTGACTGGACTGACAAGCAAATAGCCATCTCAATTGATGGAAATGAGGTGAGAACAATTCCAAGCAACTCTCCGGCTGGTTATCCACAGACTCCAATGCAACTTCGAGTCGGATCCTGGGCTGGAGGAGATTCATCGAACTCTCCTGGAACGATCGAATGGGCAGGTGGATCAACAAACTACGGTGACGGTCCGTTTACTTATTATGTCAAGACTCTCAACGTGGTTGACTATTCTACGGGTCAAAAGTATCAATACAGTGACAACAGCGGCTCCTGGGAATCCATTGAGGCTGTTGGAGGTAAAGTTAATGGTAACGCAGGTAATACATCTCCAGCGTCCACTGACAGTGCTTCCAGCAGTTCGACTTCTACCGCCGAAAGTTCTTCAAGTAGCTCGGCTTCCATCGCTCAAAGTTCCTCAACCAGCTCTACTTCCACCACTCAAGGTTCCTCAACCAGCTCGACTTCTGTACTTTCCACCGTACAGTCCTCATCCTCAAAATCAGTGGCCACTTCTAACCCTCGCTATAGCTCTCCGTCGGTTGCAGTGGTCCCGAAGTCTCCATATTCTGCTGGAACTACTGCATCCTACGTCCAAACTGTACCTGTGCTCTCAATTCTTTCCCGCTCTGGAACTGGATGGGCTGCAACCGCTGTCACTGCTACTGGACAGGCTGCATCTGCAATTGGAGCGTCCGAGAGCAACGTTAATGGAGATCCAGGAGTTGCTGATACAACTGGCTCGGTGGATCCCCCAGCTGAATCCAGTGGTAGTGACAGTGGTAGAGAAGGTTTCATCACATCTGGAGGGAAACAGTCTGGGCTACCTGCTACTGGTGCAGTTCCTCCTCCTTCCCACGTTCGCAATAACGACTCAGGAGCTGGACAGGCTCAGTCCAATACCGGCATTTCCAACAAGATGACACCACATGTACTGTTGGCTACAGCAATTGGTGCTCTGTTCGCAGTGCTGCATTAAACCAAATCCTGATTGTACTATCTTTCTCATGTCTTTGTATTTTGCTCATGACCAAAATCGTAGCTATAATTGAGCTACAATCCCTTTTCTGGGTTTCTCGGCGTTTTGTTTTCTTTGGTTCGTAGATTCATATCATTACTTTCATACTTTCAGACATCAGTTCAACAATCGTGTGTTCATTTATGGGTACCTCGTTTCCAGGGTGGTATATACACCTCGCTAGACGATTTTGATTCTGATTCAGGCTGTGGATCCTTAAGCTTGGGCTCCTTGGGCTCCACGGTCTCAGGTTCTATATGGTTAGGCTCTTTGGAGTCCTTGGGCTTCTTGATCTTGGGATCCTTAGTGTCCTTAGTGTCCTCAGTGTCCTTAGTCTCTTTAGTCTCTTTAGTCTCTTTAGTCTCTTTAGTCTCTTTAGTCTCTTTAGTCTCTTTAGTCTCTTTAGTCTCTTTAGTCTCTTTAGTCTCTTTAGTCTCTTTAGTCTCTTTAGTCTCCTTAGTCTCCCTAGACTTCGGCTTCTCACAGTCTTTATCCAGCGAGACTCCGGCTAGTGAGCCTGTCAGAGAATCAACATCACTCTCAGCTGGAAGCTTTCCACGCGCACTCGTGACGCTCTTAGAACTCGTAGAAGTCGTAAAACTACCTACTGGCTTAATCCCCTTAGCCTGATCTAGCTGACGTCTACCAATTGGTACGTACTTTGGCACGTCCTCCGCCGGTACAAATCCTGGTCGGACCTTGCGAGTTCTTCTCACCGAGCCATCTGCTCGTACAGATCCCCCCACAAACCGAGATCCATCCTTGGAACTGTTAATGCCAGATAGTGACTGCGATTCTTGAGGCATTGAACTGGCTTCTACCGATGGATGGTAGCTCGATACCTTGGACTCCAGTTCGCGATCCACCTTGTGTTACTAATGTGGTGAGAGACCTTGCAATTGTGAACCGCGACGTTCAGTGGCAAATGATCAATTGTATTGTCGTAAGTAGGAATGCCATGAATCAGAAAATTAGAATAAGCTAGTATGTATTATATTAATGCTACTATTCGATTCACAGGACTAAGTAATGGAGTTATAATATACAGTAAGATTCGCGGTTCGCTACTCAATTGGCTAGATCTACGCTAGGGACTCTGGAGACTGTGAGGATTGTACTGGAGCCACGGCTTCGGAATCACAGCTCTCGTCACTACTAGCAATGTCATCTAGCATCTTAAGATCGTTTTGAGGAATAAATAGACATGCAAAACACCCTACTGCTGATAATGCAATGGCAGCATAACACAGGGCTCGAAATCCCAATACATACATTGTGCGAGCTAGTCGCTTCTGATCTGGAGGCAGGTTTTTGATAGCATTGACACTTGATAGTGCATCAGCTTTGAAAAGGTTCAAAATCTCGGTGTCGTGACTTCCTTTGGCAAGAGCACTAATACGATCTTGAATAGCGACACCTCCAACTGCAATCCCAAATGACATTGCAATCTGACGGACATAGGCATGCATAGAAGTAGCGGAAGCAATCTGAGATCGAGAGATCTTAGTCTGGATAGAAATGAGGAAGGAGTTGAAGTTAAAACCTACTGAAAGTCCGAATAATGCAGGGTATAAAAACCTCTTCGCCATATTGGAATGATCCGACAAGGTGGACAATAATCCGGTGAACCCAGCAGTGGCTCCTAATCCTAGAATCATCATCTCACGATACCTTCGAACCTTGGCTAGCACAAAACCTCCTGTGGTAGAACTAACTCCCATCAACACTGCTTCTGGAAGCACATAAACCGAAGCCATAATGGGCCCAGCTCCATAAGCAGACTGAAATAGGAACGGAAGATAGTAAACCACGGGAATGAACGATACCGCATGGAAGAAGGTACCTGCGAAGCTTGCTGCCCTGGTAAGGTCTCCTCCTAATAATCTTGGGGAACATACTGGCTCCAACGGAACATAAGCTTCATAGACGAAGAATATTGTATAGGTGGCTGCTGAACCGATTAATAGTCCCAGTATGACTGATGATTTCCAAGAGTAGGTGGTTCCTCCCCAATTGAGTGCTAATAGAAGCATACAGGTTGCTCCTATTGATAACGCAATTCCAACCCAATCCACTCTCTTGAGCCCATCCATCAAAGGCACTTTGGGGCTTTTTATGTTTAGTAAAAAGTACAGTGCTACCACACATATTCCTCCAATCGGTACATTGAGTAAGAAGCACCATCTCCACTGGCCAACCTGGGTGAGAATTCCACCTATCAGTGGTCCGATTCCGCTAGCGAACATCCATGTTGATCCGATGAATCCCATAAACAGACCCCGTTGATCCAAAGGAATCATATCAGAGATAATGATATCCACCATCGTCACCACCCCACCAGATCCGATTCCCTGAACAGCTCTGCCACCTATTAACATGTTAGCACCACGAGAGCCACCGGTAATTGCACTGCCAATTACAAACATAATAGTTGACCCCAACACTGCAGGCTTGCTTCCGAAGATATCTGATAGTCTGCCGATAACTGGCATGAACGAAGCTGCTGCCAAAATATAAGCCGAACCAATCCAGGTATACCCAGCTGTCGAGTTTTGTTCGGCAGATATCTGAGGAAGAGATGCAGTGACAATTGTTTGTTCTAGAGCAACCTGAAACAAGTTGAGTGACAATATCAGCCCTAGAAATAGTTTCTTTATTTTGGGCATATCTCGAACTAGGTTCGAATTTGGATGATTCTGAGCTTCATCTTTTTCAGTGGAATTGTGTTCTGGATCCATAGGATCCAAATCCTCGACGAGCAATTCTGTGGTTTCAGGGACATTGCACTTTGTGCGTTGTGAATAATTGACTGGGTCGGGGAAATCTGGTTGAGGCTCAGATGTCGGATTATCAGATTCGGATAACCTCATTGTATTTTGGTATTTTGGTAGTTGGTGATAGCAATTCTCACCTGTTGATGATCAATCAATGATCACTCAATGGGCAAGTGAAGGCCACTAAATTCTCAAGCAAGGATCACTTAATGGGCAAGTAAAGACGACTCGGTATAGTGATCCTCTCACGTCTTTTCATGTCCCAATATAGGACTTGATTCGTTATAAGTCTATTTTTTCCTCCTACTTCAACCTCTTGGGGCTCTCTCCTCTACTGCTGTTCCAACCAAAACAAGCTGTGTGAAATTTCTTCAGTCCAACCGACACCGTACTATCGAACCACTCTTATCCGAATGTCCGATTTCCTGTCCACCCTTTTTCTCGACGGTCGAGATTGCCATTCCTGGATGATACAGCACCGCTTATTTCAAATGAAGAACGTAGTTTTAGACCTCGTATGCGTTGACGCCGTTGGTGAGTCGTTGTGACCGAACATGGACTGACGCCAAGTATCATGCAACAATGATCTGTGGGATTATTTGGAATCTCAGGGTTTCAGCCCAATATAGAGAAGCCAAAACTGGGATATCAAAATCATACAGGCATAGATAGACACCAATGATCCTTTATATCTACTTTGGATCTGATGAACTATTAGCTGAGCTTGCTGTTCAGCTTGCTATCCAGTTTGCTATCCTGCTAGACTTAAAATTGGACCCCCGATCTAGAACCTTTGAAAGGTCAAAAAGACCTGTGGGGGTGTGGCTTACGTGATCTTTGCTTCTTTCTTGGTAAGTGCGCTCTATTTTATGAGTAACGATGATTCCGCGAACAGACGGTCCCAACCGGAAGATTCAGTTAGCTTCACCTGATCATGGTCACATGACTCGTTGCCGTACCTGGTAGTTATTGGCCAATCAAATTCGCTGCTATTGGCAATGTTGCAAAAAAAGCCTGGCCGAAGACGAAGGTTGAAGTTTGAGAAAGCACGTCGAAGAGACATCGAAAGTTCAAACAATGGTAGGTACAGGATCAGTGGTGAAGAGAGATGGTCAGTGAGGTATGAACTGACAGAAGGAACGTGTCAGAATTTGTTCTGGTAGACGAGGTTGGATGGGAAATTCTAACTATTTAGTCGTTTGCTACTTCAATCTACAACACCATATTTAAGCGCAACACGGTGTTTGTTGCTACTGTATTCACAGGAGCATTTTTCTATGATGTGTAAGTATCAATTTTGTGAGGGTCAGTGGTTTAGGTAGATGGTCTGATTTAAATTGAATCACAAAGCCAAGCGGAAAAGACAAATGTTACGAATTGTTTACTAACTTCATAGTGGGTTCCATGCTACATTAGATAAGATCTTTGACAATATGAACAAGGGAGTAAGTACATTCAGCCAGGATACGATTATCTTGTACTAACAGCAGAAACAATGGAAAGACATTCGACATAAGTATATCGAGTCTGATGACTCTGACGAATAGACTGACGCATAGAAATAAATTTCTGATAAATACTCTATTATTTACACGCTTACTTGGTAGTTTGTGTTACTGCGTGCTGCTATGTATCATTAGTTCGTGTTGTTAATTGTGTTACGATGTGGTACTAATTTGTATTACTTTGTGTATTACTTGTTTACTGGTTCGTCCTAATGACGCCAATGACGCCAATATGACAGTCATTTTGGTTTCGCATAAGACATATAATTTTGCCAATGAAAGCTATACTATTCTCCAATACAGGACGAATACATAGACACTTGGAATTCCTCAAACCAATTCATTAAAAGCTATTACCTCCATTTTCCGTTCAATTGTACTCTCAATTAAACCTCTTTGTCGCTAATGTCACTATTCTGAGATTTAGGCTTCGGGTGATTTCGGTGTATTTACCTGATCCTTTTTTTTCGTTTTTTCGTTTTTTCGTTTTTTCGTTTTTTCGTTTTTCCGCTTTTTCGCTTTTTCGTTTTCCGTTTCCTCGGACTACTCAGAACGCCGACAGCCCAACGAAATCCTCACACTATAATTAACACTCGGTAAACCCGTAGACACCAAGAATCTGGGGATATAGCAACCCAAATAGAGACACTACCGAACAGGGCAGATGTACCTCTAGGAAACATATCCAAGATTCAAGTAAGATAAGAAGCTGATTGCTACGGTGTAATCTAAGGTTTATCGGCACGTATTGTGGTATACTTTACAGTTGTGAACAGAATAAAGACACGCCATGGCTGGATCCAAGTCAGACCTCAAACGAACAAGCTCTTTGTCATCTCTATTATCCAGAGTGACTCGACAAAATGACTCTGACCAGGATTTGCCGACATCCTCCTCTCCTGCATCATCAAAGTCAAACAATAACAAGAGAAAACGCAAGTCATTATATGATATCGTAGTAAGCCGAGGAGGCCAAGGGGGCAAAGCCGAAGAAGGGTCAGGTGAGGAAGTATCAGACGAGGAAGAACTGGATGGTGAGGATGAAGAAGAAGAAGAGTTAGATCTGGATATGGAACAACTGGCCGAAGACTCAAGCCCAGAGAATAGTAATGGACAAGAACATGGTGACGATTCAGGATCAGCATTGTCGGAGGATGAAGAAGACGAGGAATTCAAACGTAGAGAACAAGAATACGACGAACTGCTTGAGCCTGACTTGCGAAAGTTCCGTCCTAGAGGATTCAAGTTCAACCCTCCTCCAAAAGACAAAGCCATCAGAGTATATGCTGATGGAGTATTTGACCTGTTCCATTTGGGCCATATGAAGCAATTAGAACAGGCAAAAAAGGCGTTGCCGAACGCTACTCTTGTGGTTGGAATTCCATCCGATAAGGACACTCATAGTAAGAAGGGCCTAACAGTACTCAATGACAAGCAGCGAGCGGAGACGCTTAGACATTGCAAATGGGTGGATGAAGTTATCGAGAATTGTCCATGGCAAGTGACTACTGACTTCATGAAACAACACAACCTAGACTATGTTGCACATGATGATCTACCATACGCTTCTGCTGGTGCTGATGATATCTATCGGCCAATGAAAGAAAAGGGTATGTTTTTGACCACTCAACGAACCGAAGGTGTTTCCACTTCAGACATCATCACCAAGATCATTCGGGACTATGACAAGTACCTGATGCGAAACTTTGCTCGAGGAGCCACCCGAAAGGAACTCAACGTCTCTTGGATTAAGAAAAATGAGATTGATCTCAAGCGACACGTAGCTGAGTTCCGTGACTCGTTTAAAAACAACATCGGCACCGCGTCCCGTAACTCTGATTTCCTGGGGTTTGTGTCTTGGGCTCTTAAGCAGCGCAACTCAAACAAGAAGGCGCATGATGAAAACAACCAAGATGAGGATGACGAAGGAATGAGGTCACCAATCTCGGATTTTGCCGCCAAATATACTGATGGCTCCTCCTCGTCTCAAGTACCACCATCTTCATTCTTTGGCAACGTTCGAGGTTGGGTCAGTAGGAAGATTGATGGTATGGAATCTCCGTTTTCATCGCCAGGTGGCCCAGCAAGTCCTGTGGGGTCTAGTGATGAGGAAGCAGAAAGCGAAGACAAGGAAGAAGAGGTTCATACTAGGACTCGAGCCAAACGAGCAAAGGTATAGGGCCCTGGAAACGAAGATTCTATATAGGTAAAAGCTGTCGATTAAAAATCAAAACTGGTTTTCATTCATAATTATGATCATTATTGGTTCTATAGCATACAAGTCACAGATACCAGGACCAGCCTAGATGTACAAGCTTGAATACATCGAAATAACTTAAAAAGGTATCTACAGCCACGGTTAATTAGTTCAAGTTTAGACCAGCTAAACCACAAAGGTCGAAACATGAGCTGTTATCGATATAATTCTGGTCGGAATGACTCAGTATATCTTCCATCAGGACCATAAGATCGAGCCCATTCGCTAAATCCTCCATGTAGCACATAAACCTCTTGGTTTCGAATGCCCTTACTGGCCAACAATTGTGCGTATACAGCAGCACACGAAGGGCCTCGTTGTTGAGAAAGCTGACAGTGGAATACCACCTTTGATCGCCCCGCCAATGCTGCTTGTAATTTGGGTAACTTCCCTAGAAATTTTGTAGATGGAACATTAACTGACGATCGAATATGTCCACCAATATAATCACTATCCCGTACATCCACAATTGCCACCGATTCAGGCCCTGAAGTTCGGTTATTATCAAGCCATGATCTTAATGTCGCCGCAGACACAGATCTAGGAGTACCCATCTTCGACCCAAATAAAGGAATCGTTCGAGCAGGTGCTACCTTGATGGGATTAGCGGTCGCCACAGTGACTGAATGAATGAAAGAGTCGCCTCTTTCCTGTCCTATCGCTCGACTTTATCTTTGTACTTTGTAGGCTTTCTATCTTCCTACTCTATCTATTATCGATCGTGTGTGTATAATCTCCAGATCTAGACCGATCAAATCAAAACACAGCCCTTCTCAACCGTTCCTTCCTCAGCTCCAGTGCCGCCAGCGACTTAAATACAAGTTGGCATATGTCGTTCAAGTCCGTCGTGTATAAATTATCGTCCAGCAATAGTTTACAGACACTCCTCTTTCTATACCCTGCTCTTCTTCTCTCCCACCCCCCCGGCTCCCTCGGGGTTTTATATGCAAATGCCCTTGTGTGAACTGCTCACACCCTCAAGACTCCAGAACTAGTAATTTTGCTCTCTCGCATGTTCGATCAAGAACAGCGCGGATGCCTCCGAATTTGTTTTTGTGCGCTATGCATAAACAAAAGCAAAGATACGATGATTCTGAGACAGGGTATGCAGCAGAAGTTTCGAATGAGAGTTATAGACCGAGAGATGATAAGGAGGAAGGAGGTAAGATTTGAAGAAGAATTAGGGGATGAGGGGGTCATAGTTTAGAAGATTGGGGATCTGAAGAGTAGTTAAAGATGATTGATTGTTGAGTAGAGATGATTGAATATGAATAGAGATGAATGAGCTTGGGTAGAGATGATTGAGTATAGTAGTAGAGGTGGTGAAGTTTTAAACGCGGTAAGGTAACAAAGAATGGATAAACTCAATCAACAACGCCTTCAAAGAGATCGGTCACAGGCTGGGGTGCTTGGTCCACCAGGATTGCATTAGCCTAAGCCTAAATTGCCCATAGCTTTGACCAACAGAACAAGTTATATTGAATACCCCTGCATGGCCATCTTTTGGGGGGGAGTTTATGGGTTCATTTCGGATAGAGCCTAATAGAGGCGGATGTTTGGATCATTCGGCCATGTGGTAGCAATTCAAATATAGTGACGTCCCCCGATAGCGGTCCTAGGGCAGTGGTTCCACGACAGTGGTCCCACGAAAGAGACGATAGCTGGTCGTCTGATGGATAAAACAGCACCTTTACGGTGATTGAGCCTGCACATAGCGCCCTGGACAGCAGAGTTGTTTCCACTCGCCATTATGCACTGCAGTGCCTGATCTTCCCCGACCCAGTCTCTATTCTTCGTTAACTACCGGATCTGCCCACACATGACAGAGCCACTCAGATGATATTCAGATCCCCATTACATAGTGTAGTAGATTTAGGTTCGGTTTGATGCGTAATACGAATTCCTAGTTTCACCTAGTTGTCTTCATATCTTTACTTGGACCTGCTTATAGCCGATAACGAAACAATGGGCGAAATCATGCCGAAACGAGTGCGAGATTACGGGAATTCTGCTGCGAGTGCACGTTCATCACATCCCTACTATTGTCTATTGATCACCCTTCTCATGGCTCTTGCGAGTTTTCACAACCGCTACGACTTTTCATACCTGTCGCGATCTTTCATACCTGTTGAGACTTGACATACCAGTCGCGATCTTTCATACCTGTTGAGACTTCACATACCTGTTGAGACTTCACATACCTGTTGAGACTTCACATACCTGTTGAGACTTCACATACCTGTTGAGACTTCACATACCTGCGGCTTCATATACCTGCGGCTTCTCAAACTTGTTGGTGTCCTTCCCTTTGCTGTGCTTCATCTCCTTATTTCATTCTTGGTCGGCTCGGTATCGTTGTTGGTTTAGGCATCCGAGTCAGATCTAGGTTCCGTGTCTATAACAGGAAGCTACCCCTGCCAGTCCTGATACACATCGACCTAAACAGGCAGCACTTTATCCTAAACAGGAAGTAATAAAAAGCAAGGAAAATAACTCTTTCCCAACCAGGTATGATGGTAGAAAATTTGTGATTTTGTACCGACGAACAATGGGATGATCAACCCAAAAGAAATTTATCATGGTGAGAAAGAAATAGCCCATTGAATAAGCAGGTACATCACACTGGGGTAAATGAGTATTGAATTTTGGTAGCAGTGCCAATCGCACGAGAACTACTCAGAAGGATTTACAGACCTTAGTGGGAACTGGTTATGTGTTCACGCTTCTCACTTCTTCACTCGCTTGTTTACAAGCTTCTCCATAGCTTTATGCATTCTCTTGCTTCCTCCAAGCTGTACCTTCTTCAACCCAGGAACTCGAGTATTGAAATCATCCAGTGTGGTCTGATGAAGATTCAGCCTTTGTTTCTCATCATCCCGAAGTTGGCGATTCTGTTCTCGTAGTACTGGAACTAACACATCGTCAATTCGTTCTCGTTCCCATCCAGATTTATGCTGCATGTACGACCGAATACCATCCAAACTTGGAGGCCCCCATTCAAAAGGAGTAGTATCTTCATCCACTTCGGGGTTTATGTATGCTTGCTCCACTGGTGTGTCTGGGAAGGACTCACTGAGGAAGAGCTTGGTAAGTAATCTCTTTTTGAATTTGCGGCGGAATTCGGATCCTGCTGTTTCCTCTTCAACATCACGCCCGTTCTGGACATTATTCCACCACTCCTTGAAACGGATTAGTCCATCAGCACCATCAAATTCGGCCAACAACTCCATCGCAGTCACCGGTCCCACTCCTGTAAGGCCCTCAGTATAGTCAGACCCTAACAACTGAGCCAGCTGAATATACTTTGTTCGATCAAGATCAAATTCTCGCTTTAGGTCAGCAGTATCATAGCATTCCACCCACTTAGCCTGGTTAAACAGATTTTTATACACAATTGCCCCACCAAACAAAAAGCAATCACTATCATCAGTTACAATTCCATCTACCAGTCCCAGTTGCATCAATTTAGCGCATTGTGCCTCTGCTTCCATAGGGGCTACAACGTACGGAATTCCAAATTGTTGTAGTAGTTCTTGGCATTCTTCAACCATTTCAAGGTTAACTGCATCAGCATCCCGTTGTTGTTTCCGTGCTTGGTCCCGCAGTTGAGAGATCTCTCGGTCATACTGTTGCTTTCGACTACTGAGGTTGATAGTTGTGCTCCCATTGAGACTCTGCGCAAATCTTTGGGTCTCCTCAATTTCCTGAAGCATATTTGAAGTCAATTCGTCATCTTCTTTTTCTTCAAATTCGGCTTCATGCTTAGCTAATTCGATTGCATCAGATCCCAGGTCATTCTCGCTAGCTTCAGGGTGCGATGCATCACTGTCATCTTTTTGAGACGCATTCAATTCCACACCATGGTAGTCATCACTTCTCTGGTTAATTACCCCAACAACCTCCTGTTGTACTTTATCGTCCTCTTTAACACCAGAGGAATCTTTAGATATTTTAAGTCGATCCTCTGGAGTAATACCATCCTCAGAACCAGCATTATTGGTCGTATTTGCAAACATGCTAGTGCCCATTGTGCCTAGACTGACAGCGCCACTTTTTTTACTCTCAGATATCGCAGCTGATAACATTTCTTCCTCAATTTGCTCATGCTCTTCAGTTTCATCGATTACCACTTGAACAGATCCAATTTCACCAGTGGTCCCCACTTTGTCGTTCACACTGAACCAAGGTGGGAGGTGTTCCTCCCGATTCTCCCCTGCATCTTCTTGAGCGTCCTCCGCTTTGCCAGCCGATTGTGTATCAAAACCAGTAGCAGAGGATGAGCTCACTTCCGATTTCGAATTAAGCTTCTCGTCTGCATCTTTGGTTAGATCTGTATCTCCAGAACTGGAGGATAGCATGGTAGAGAATAAGCTTGATTTTCCTAATCGAGAAGGCTCGGTCCACGGTTGACTAGAGGTATCAGCTTCAGTCATCTGAGCCGGTTTGCTATCGATTTTGGAAGCAAAATCTGGATTATTATTATCGCTTTTCAGATTTTCCAAAACACCGATAGATTCATAGCCTTTTAAAATAAATGGCAGCTGCACCCCCTTCTGAGCTCTATCAGAGGAAGAGGGAGGAGACTCTGTTTTCATAGGCTCTGAATACCCTAACAGTCGTTCGTGAATCTCCGCTGCTGCAGGCTCAAAGAGACTATCCATCTCACTGGAATGCAAATCCGACTTTTGAGGTTTCGTATTAGAGAAGGTAAGGGTTGCAGTCGGACTGGATTGTATTTTCCCAGTACTGGCTGGATTAGTGTAATCTGACCCTGTTGTCGATACTGCAACCTCTTCCCATTCGACATCATCGTCACTGTCTTCCTCATTATCTTTCACAGGAGCAGCTAGTTCAGTTTCGTCTATATAGGTTTGAGTATTTGGATCGTCCCGTTTGATGGCCAACGTGTACCCATTCTGGTTACGGTCTAGGACATATTCTCCGCCCTTCTCACCAGCAATTCTCTGAGCTTTGCCATCTTCATTCATACCTACGAGGGTCATTAGACTTTGAGTTAAATAGTTCCTCTGAGAGACTCGATCGATTTGGAATTTAGAAAAGTCCATAGTATTTGGGAACATTTGATGCAGCTGATCCTTAGTATGACCGATTCTTAAACGTGATCGCAATCTGGCAGTGTTAAGTATTTGATACTGAGTGGGCTTGGGAAGTTGTTTGAATTCTTCAGATTCGAAATCAATTTTTGAGGTCTAAAAGAGCAATGTTAATACTTATCTTCGAAAACAGCAATTCTTTCGGCAACCAGAAGCTAGTTAAGGTCATAGCTTGTACTTACATCAATAAGACCCGTAGACAGCTGCGACTGAAATTCCTGGGCATAATAGGCTAACTCTTCTTCAGTCATTAATCGGGGATCGTTGACATCTAATATTTTATTTCGCTCAACTTCAGGAAGATGATACTGATCCTGAGGAGTAAATTTGACACCATTTTTGGTCGTTCGCTCATCAACAGGCTTTTTCAACTCATCAAAGTAAACATATTCTTGGTTTTCGCCGCTATGACTATCTTTCGCTGAATCGCTTGCAGCCTTCCCTCCCTTAGAGGAAGCTCTAGTTCCGGTTTCAGTAGCAAGTCTTTTCAATTGAACTGCCAATAGCTTCTTTGCTGTCTTTGCTGCATCTTCGAGCTGGAATTCTCTGCGTAGTTTTCGCCTGGCTATTGTGTTTCGCTTGATCGCAGGAGCGTCTCCATCAAATACAAACACGGGTTTGATTCCAAAGTATAGTAGTTTGCAGATTCGTCGGAAAAACCCTACAACATGTGCATGCTTTACCAAATTTCCGTCTGAATCTCTAATAGCCTTTAGAAATTGATATATCCAAATCGAAGCATCCACCGCCAATTTCTTTCCTCTTAATGAGTCTAGTTGAACAGGCTTTGCTCCAGGGCCCACAATTTCCCACAACCCACGGACTCCCATCTTGGAGGTTATCGAACGAGTCGAAGAAAAGTTGTGGTGTTGTCACTTAAAGATATACTACAACAGAGCAAACATATATAATGATCTAAGATTAACCACTAGCAATTCAACTCTGCTATAACACAAACAAATACAGCGAGCTAACGTTTCAACACAGTATAAGACAGACCCATGTGCTATTAAATCGCCACACAAGTATATGTGGATAGAAGTCCAATACAGGGACTGTCAGTAACGGCAAGGCTCATAGATAGTGTGAAGACGATAAGCTTACACTATCAATGATACTGTCGGATGTTCATCAGTGGTGAGTTCAAAGTAGGATGTGTCCCACCACTCTACACCCTAATCTAGATAAGAAATTCATCAGCCTCTGAAGCCTCCGAAGATTCACTCAAAATTCTATTCTGAGTGAAGCATCTAATTGTAATAACACTGACAAGGGTCAACAAGATGCCTGTGGTACATCAGCATAATGCAGTATTGTTACCTAGATTGCTAGGGTTGAGAGACTATAGCCCATTTGTTCTTGTACAGGATACAATCGCTCAATCAGCGGATTATTTTATTCTTGAATTACTTTACAAACTTCCTAGCGACACCAATGTTGTGTTTGTATCATTTGAGACGGTGTCAGTTCCTCGACGAGTGAACCATATTCTTGATCTCAGTGATGTAGATAATATAGGCGAGGTGCTAGCTAGTGATGGTGAGTCTAGCCTTCGGTCTAAACTGATACCTGTTATTGACGGCAAGAAGAAGAACGTGGTAATCATCGACAGCTTTTCATATATTCGCTCTCAATTCTTGACCAAGATTATAACATCGATCTTTCAACCCAACACCACTATTGTAGGGATATTTCATACCTCTATCCCTGAAGGGACCAAGATTCACACAACCAAACTTGGTGACGATTCTTCCAAAGGTCATGATGGATCTCACCAATACCTCACCAACCCTTATTACCCCAATGCATTAAACTTGCTACATTATCTGGCAACCTCATCAATCTCCATCTTCCCTCACAAGCATCAGTCAGCACATGATCAAGAGGAAGATGACGAACAAATCAAGAACTTGCTGCTGCCTGTAGGCTACAATGATCCTACATTTGAAGTTGTCTTGGCTCATCGAAGGCGATCAGGACGAACAATTCAAGCTCAGTATGTGGTTTCATATCTTGATCACTCAATTGAGTACACTGTTGAGAAGGATAAACAGCATGCTACTGATGACAACGAAGATCAATCTTTACTCACAAACCTTACTACCTTCAATCTTTCTACTACTGAGAAACAACGACAAGCCAAGGATCAGGTTGATCTGCCATTTTTCAAAGCACAAGAGTTTGGCGATGGTGGAGCAAATGGTGGAGCAATTATCTACCAATTCGAGAAAGATGATGACTATGACGAAGAGGATCCATATGAGGATCCATTTTAGAACCAGCACATGAGTCTCGTGCAATGTATATTCCATTCTAATATCTAATTGTTCTGCATCTTAATATCTAATTCTCCTTTGCATTCTAAGATCTAATTGTCTTTCCGCAAGCAGCTAAAGTGACAAATCACGTGACATGAACATGGCTGATACTCCAAAATAGCTTTATCGCCTAACTCGTGTGTTCGTGTCTACAAGCTGCACACGGTAATCAACAACTGTCGGAGGTTACTGCTACTAGATTCCTTAGGCTAGCGAGATGGCAGATTCTCTGTCAAAGATTGGAGCCATGCTGGAGTCAGCTAGGGAGTTGACTCTAGAAGCCGCCAGTTCTGCTTCTGCTAGGCTCTTGGACGAGACAAAGTTGAAACCAAAGGATATTTCAGCATTACTTAATGGGAGAAGTGATCGGGAAAAGAAGTCAGGAATGAGTAATGTGATTTCGTTGATGGCTCATGGAGTTGACGTTTCTGAATACTTTGCTGATGTGGTGAAGAATACTGGGTCATCATCCATTCAGGTGCGGAAATTGGTGTACATATACCTTCAGCATTATGCTGACCATGAGCCAGATTTGGCGCTATTATCTATCAATACTATACAGAAAGCTTTGGTGGATCAATCACCATATGTTCGAGCTATGGCAGTCCGAGTGATGGCGGGAATTCGAGTACCATCAATAGCTCCAATAGTGGGCCTTGCGATTAAGCATTGCGTATCGGACTTATCACCAATGGTTCGTAAAGCGGCTACGGCAGCTATTGGAAAATGCTATGATTTGGATCCTTCTTTAGGTCCACAGATGATAGAGCACTTAGAGAAGCTTCTGGGCGATGTAGATGGTACTGTTCAAGGGGCGGCTATTGTTACCTTGGCAAATTGGTTTCCTGAGCGTATAGACTTGCTGCATCCGGTCTATCGAAGGGTTTGTAGAAATCTGCGAACATACGACGAGTGGGCTCAGCTGGCGGCTATGGAATTACTGACTCCATATGCTCGAACGTATTTAAGGGAACCAACATCAGTCACCGAAACTTCACATCACCCTGATGGCAACTCAGCTACACACAGCCTTGATCCAGACCTGGAGTTACTTTTTGAGTCCTCGTCCTCCTTGCTGTACAGTCGAAATGGAAGCATAGTGGTTCAAACTGCCAAGGTGTACTATGAGTTAGGAAACACCGAGATCTTTGACAAGTATGATGTCGCACCTTTCTTGGTCCGATTACTTCGAAGTGACAGTGCTGTCCAGCATGTGGCTCTTGTAAACATCCGAACTATTGCCATTAGCAATGCCACCCCTTTCATTCCTTATGTTCGCAATTTCTTCTTGTTCCCTTCAGAAATTGGTTCTAGGGTATCCAAATTGAAGTTAGACGTGCTGACATTGCTCTGTAATGACGAGAATCTAGCTGAAATTTGGCCAGAGCTCAAATATTATGCTCTAAGTGATGAGAGACTAACTCCATCCGCATTAGAAGCTATAGCACGATGTGCTACGTCTCAATCTGTGTCTTCCAAGTGGACAAGTCGGATTCTCAATTGGTTACTCAAGCAGGTCGGATCTGCTTCGGAGAATAGGATCATTGTTTCTGAGTCTCTGTCGGTAATACGAATCCTCGTTCAGAGGGATTTCCAAAATCAGGTCTCTACAGTCATTCGTTTGTCAAAGCTTCTTTCTAATAATATCGCCTCTGATGCCAAAGCAAGTATTCTATGGTTGGTTGGAGAACTAGCACCAGTGTCTCCTCAGATCGCTTTTGAAGTGCTTCGCGAAGCTGTAAAATCGTTTGCTAAACACGAGGAAACGGTGCGGTACCAGATTGTGCTTCTGGCAAGTAAGGTCCAGGCCAGCAATATGGATAGGAAACGTCAAAAAGAGAGTGGGGAGGAAGGTGTCAACGATACTGACAATGATCTAGATTCGCCTGATTTTATTCATGAACAACAGGTAATCTCCAAAACGTTTGAGCATGTGATGTACTTGGCCCGGTATGATTCTTCTTATGACATTCGGGATAGGGCTCGGATGTTCTCATCACTACTAAATTCCTCATATAATTCCGATATTGGAACTTTAGTTCTACAGGCCCCAAAGCCTTCGCCGGTACTCTCGTTGTCCGAGTTGCTGTCAATCTCAGTCTCAGGGTCGGTTCCTCCTAGTCAGCTTCTACTGGGGACACCCAGTCTCATTGTAGGACATCCCTTGGATTCATACAAATCATTACCACCATGGACCAAGGGAGAGTATCTAGTTGATCCCAGTGTGCGGGATGAAGATGGTGTCAATGATACGATCTCGTCGAAAGCATTTGGTGGAAAAAACTCTGACTCCAGTACTAACAGGCCACTTACTGGAATATCATGGAAGGACAAGAGCACGATTGATGATCATGGGATTGTTGCGAGAGGAAAGAAGTTCAAGGAGCAGACTCTTGATGAATTCTTTGGAGATGCCAAAGACGATAAAAGTAGTGATGAGGAGGAAGAGGAAGACGATGACGAAGAAGAGGAAGAAGAAGACGATGATGATGAGGATGACGACGACGATGACGATGACGATGAAGAAGAAGACGATGACGACGAAGAAGGAGAGGAGGAAGATGAGGAAGATGAGGAATATGAGGAAGAGGAAGTGGACGACGACGACGACGTATCAGAAGAATCACAAGAATCGGACGGAGCCACTCACAGTACTAATGGAGAAAGACATAGATTACTAAGCTGAAATTCTAGTTATGACCAAGCCAATGTTTCAATTATGGCCGTAGCTATGTATTTACAAATGCATATTCATACATATTTGATTCCCACAATGGAGATATCCCATGAAAGTCAAAATGTATATCCACTAAACCCAGGTATGATCGCAGTCTTTGAGCTTAGATCCAAATATCGAGCTCATCCCTTCTATACCCTTCGATCTCTGGATAGTAGGGCACCATTGAATCAGCAGACTGAACATAGGCGTTATTGTACACTCGCCAGTATGGAGTTCGCACCTTTCTAGCAGCCTGGAAAAGACCCGCCCAAGTGTATCCTAATACAACTCCAGGGCCAACGGCATTTCGAATTCCATCAATACCTTCCAAGATTCGATCAATGACATGAGGAGACGTCTCGAAAATATTTGGCCACAGTAGATTGAGAAGATGGATCATAGCTTCCTCACATCCCATTCCCATCACTCCTAAAGCTAGATGCTTCACTACTGTGGCTGCAGTTTGCCTATGAACTTGATCTCGATCAGTTAATGCATCTTCTATCAGTGGCACAATCGCATAGATATAGTCTTTTGCCATATCTCCAATGTATTCGAATAAAAATGTGAATGATTTCAGAACTCCATTTTGAACGTTCATATCAGGTACTCGGTACTCGTTCATCAAAGCTGGCAATACCGTAAATGGAGCACACGTTTCCGCCACAATGGCAATTGCAACCGCAGTACAGACACGCGACTGTCGTTCCTGAACTCTCAAGTTGTTCAATAGTGTGACTAAAACGTCCTGCGGACCTATAGCTTTAGCAATATAACCAAAAGTGTTGTTGGCTGCTCGACGGATTCCTTTACGCGGAGCCTTGAGCATATCTAACAGCTCAAAGCAAATTCGCATCCATTCCCTAGCACTGACAAATTCTGCCCCACGATCTGCTATCCTTCCAACAAGATCTATAGCATTTTCCTGGACTTTCTCATGCCGGTTCCTTAAGATCGGAGTGAGTCGAGGTAACAAATCGCGAATAGGAGGCTGCATACTAGACAATCCTACCACTGCTACGATGCTTTTTAAAGCACCCAGTATAGATCCAAGTACCTCAGGATATTCTTCACCAAGCTGCTCATAAAGAATGTTTCCAATTTTGCCCATCAACACATCCTCATCACACTTTTTCATCGCAATTGCAATCTGAGATATCAAGTCGGCTGCTTGTTGTCGAACTTCTGGACTCTGGTTGCTAAGTCGGAACAGGATCGTGGAAACAATCTGAGGAATGTATGGTTTCACACGATATCCCAACACAACAACAGTCGCGCCAAAACCATTTAGAACAATTGGATCCTCCGCCGTCTGTTCTTGGAATGCAGTAAGTACTCCATCAACTAACCTTTCTTCAAGACGATCCGAAATATCTGCCGCTCCCAACGCATTGAGCGTCTTCTCCACTGCTTCAACACTCATTCGTCGAAATGGCTCCGATTCATCCTTCAGAGATGGAACAACTCGTTCGATGATTTCACCGACACCGACCTTTGATGCTAACAAGACAGTGGTCTCGACAACCAACTTTGCATTCCTCCTATCTAGGGCTATGCGTCTACTCCAGAATGCTCGGAAAAACGGAGTGATGACCTCTTCTCGGAGATATCTAGGCGTAACCCCTTCAGTCGAAGAGCATTGCTGAACGACTTTGAGCACAACCTTCTTCATGTCTTCGTCCGGTGAATTGAACTCTCGAATAACAATGCTCATAACCTCTCTAGTATAATAATTTGCATATTCTGGATCCATCAGCGGAATGATATAACCAATGCATTTCAAGAACGATGACAGCCCCTTTCCACGTTGCTTCCGAATTCCCTTCCATAGCGGTTCTAACACAATTTCAAACGCTTCAATTCCATATGGAGCCGAGCTTTGAGCCAATGCAGATAAAGCTAATGCGGTGATTCCTCGGACCTTGGAGTGTTCATCCTGCAATCCGGGAGAAATGCATTCGACCAGCCCATTGAGGTATGGAAGCACTCCAACTCCCATCAGAATTGCAATTTGCTGTATAATTCTGGCGCCAGTGTGACGGGCTTCCCAGCTTTTTTTAGAACGAGAAACAGCTCTCAAGAAAGGAAGAAGCGCAGGGATTCCAAGGGCACTAGCAACAACGGCAAAAGCTCGTGCAGTTGTATTACGAACATAATCATCACTATTATCAATATCAGGACGCATCGTTGAAATCATTTGCGCCAGTCCTGCAGCCTTGGAAAGATTAGAAATGATCTCTCTACCTTCTAGTCGAGCATATAGGTCCTCATCTATGAGCAGAGGCTCGATCACCACCAAAATACGATGGGTATAAGGTCGAATCAGGTCTCCCAGTTTGTACAAAACACGGTCAATGACCTTCACCAGTAAATGCCTTTCCTGGTCTTCAATATCTCTTTCCATCAATAGAGGTAACAATTGATTAAAAAGAGCTTTTGCACCAAATGCACGAGCATTGTCGGTGATTTGCCGTAAAGCAGCTTTTCGTACGGGAGGGGTTCCATTCTTGATCCGTAAAATTAAGCGCATAATTCTTCGTTCC
Organism: Blastobotrys americanus; assembly: GCA_003705795.3. Lineage (NCBI taxonomy): Eukaryota > Fungi > Ascomycota > Dipodascomycetes > Dipodascales > Trichomonascaceae > Blastobotrys > Blastobotrys americanus. The sequence continues at coordinate 69,406 of PPJN03000038.1, forward strand.
TTTGATTCTTCAACACTTAAGGTACTGACTTCGGAGTCTCGATTATCCAGAAGCTTAGAAAAATGCTTCATGTCACTTTCTTTAAAATATTGTAGGTCACCAACGCCAGGGATCTCAGTAGGGAGATTTTTAGTGGCACTAAGTGCAAGTTTCGAGTTATCTTCAGGCATGAAAAAACCATCTTTTGAAGGTTCCAAAGGAGCGTTAGTATTGTGAATTCCGGATAAGTCTGGATTGTAGCCCTCTGGAGGCTCAAGGACTTCAAAACCCTCACTTGGAAGTATGCTATCTAGGAATTGGTCACTCAGACGATGTGATGATGTCTGACGAGACTCTCCATTAGAAGGTTTTACAGTTTTACTTTCCGATAAATCTGTGGGAACTTCATCCCACCTTGACCTTCGTTTCTTTACCACAGCAGTTCCATTCTCAGAATCTACTGTCTCATCGGCAGGTCCTTCATCCCATCGAGATCTTCTCTTCTTTGGTATATCCTTATCCTCGTCGTGTTGGGTATGAGCTTCGGGCTCAACATCCCATCTGCTACGCTTTTTGCGACTCTGAGTGCCATTGTTGACATCTTCCATTCCCTGTTGCGGAGCAGAAGGTTGAGGCGTCCTATCATCATCACGGTCATCCATTGCTTCGGGAGGAGGAGTTTTATCAGGATCTTCCTCCATATCATCGCCTGCACGAGTTCCTCTGACAGCTTCACGCTGAGCAATGATTTGACGTACTCGCCTTTCTTCATTCTCCAATTCTTGTTCCGCAAGCTGATGGTTCTCTGCGTCTTCTGACCTTAATTGTCTCTGATGTCGCCTACGCTGATATTCAGATTCTCGATCATAAACCGTTCTCTTTCTCACTCGGTCCTTCAGCGGGTCTGAATCATCTGTTGCAGCAATTTCATCTACGAACTCTCTGGAGGCAGTATACTGGCCAACCAACCTACGCGAGGGTTGATGGCGTTCTTGCCCTTCGCCTTCATCACTGCCTTCAAATTCAGAACTCAAGTTCTTAGTATTCACAGCAATTGAATTCTCATACTCGCTTTCATCCTTATGAACACCATTTGACTTCTTTGACTGGAGAGCCTTGGCTCTCAGAGCTTGGATTTGATTGATCTCTTTCAAAGATTTATCAGACATCTTGTTTGTCTAAAATCCAAGTACCCAATCAAAAACTCAAGGTCATCTAAAACTCATGAGCGATACGTCACTATTAGAGACGAATAAATAAAGTATTAATGATTACAGGATTAATTTGAAATCTGTGGTTTAACAGCAAAACCACATTTGAAGCTCAAGTTTCTTCCAAGTTTCTTGGTGCGGCGCTATCATAACAGGGCAAGGGTTAAATCAGTAGAGATGAGATGAGATGAGAAAATACGGCAGCAAATCAGGACTGGGTGACAATACAAATAGCAGGTATATATAGATAATGAGATTTCATAAGTACTTAGTTTTGTTGTTCAATTGTGCAACTTAACAGTGCCAATTGTGGCATATCGAGCTCCGGTAACTATGCTGGAGAGCTACTCTAAATAAGTGTGAGGCACTATGGCCGAGCGGTTAAGGCGAGAGATTAGAAATCTCTTGGGGTTCCCCCGCGCAGGTTCGAATCCTGCTGGTGTCGATATATTTTTTTCATTTTCATTTGTAGAAGTTCAGTCGTAAGATAATACCATGGAGAGGAAGATACATGTTTGATATAGAACACGATATATTATAAATTATTAAAAACCTATGAAATGGAATGTACCTTCGATAGTCCTCGAGTTGTGACAATTGGATTCATCCATCTATTTAGATTCGTTCGTTTAGATTTCTCCATGATTCCGAGCATAAATCTGGGCAGCTGCCATGTTGGTAGCTCCCATTTGTTTGACCTGGGCTCTTAGTCGCCAAGGATAGTCGAGCTTATCGAGAACGACTTCGACAATTCGACACTTGTCTTCATGGGTTTGAAACTCCGAACTGGTTACAAGATCGTCAAATCCCTTTCTAGTGTCGACTTTGTAAGCAACATAATCCTTGCCTTCGGTACCTCCAAGTGAGCCTGCAATTCGAGTCCATTGCCAATTTGGACATATGTCATTGTAATCTTGCTCCTCTCCCCAAATGGCTCGCTCAATTGAATAGCCATCATTGTTAAGAAGAAGGATAACGGGATTCAACTTGTTTCTGATGATTGTCCCCAGCTCTTGAATTGTCATTTGAGCAGACCCATCTCCCTCGACCAAGATCATACGGCCTGGGGATTTAAGCTCACGTTGGGCAAGAGCCGATCCGAGGAGAGCTGGCAAGGTGAAACCGATAGATGAGTAGAAGATTTGACTGTGGTAAGACGTATTTTGCTTGAAGGGCGTGTCATGAACTGCGAACTGGAAGGTGCCTGACTCAACCAATAGGGTGTCATTAGGGCGCATAAACTTTCCAAGAGCCTCAACTAAGTAGTTCTGTGTGATGATATCAGTGCCTTTCTGTGGTTCCTGCTGCAAGGGTGTAACATGAGGCTTAGGCTCCAAGCGCTTTGGTAATTTGGACGGGTCTAGTTTGGCTACAACAGACTTCAAAACTGGATAGAAATGTAGCCCTGGATATTGCTTACCCCTGACTGAACAGAACTGGTTGTGCAAGGCGATTGTGTCACGATCCTGGATTTTCCGAGTGAATCCTCCGGTATTTGAATCTGAGTTCAGAGGCCCTAAATGTAGTACTAAATCTGACTTATGAATCGCGCTCGCGATTCCTTCAGAACTAGCTTCGCCATTGTATACACCCACAAATTGAGGGTGAGTTTCATCAACTTGACCTTTTGATAGAGAGGTAGTGTACGACCAAAAGCCAGTCTTATCAATTAGGTCCTCGGCTAGCTTCTGAGCATGGAACCGAGATGTGAAAACATCAACCAAGATAGCAGGGTTTTGAGCCTTGTATATTTCCTCCACAATTGAATTCACAACTTCGCTTTCAATAGCGGGGTCATTTCGCACACTGAAATCTAATGAGGTAGATGGAACACTAACCTCCTTTTTGACCATGTCAGGAGGGAAATAGATGTACCCAGGAGTGTTAGTGCGGACGATTTCCTTGATCACTCTATCGATTTGAGCTGGAGCCTTTGCGGGATCAAGAAGAAACTCTGTGGCACAAGAGAACGGTGCTGATGACTCCATATACCGCAAGTGATCCGGCTTCATCATGTCCGAGTCGTACGATACATGGTGAAGCAGCATATTTTCAGACTGTTGACCTCGTGAAGTAGTACCAACGATGTGAAGGATAGGCACTCTCTCGGCTCTTGCACCAGCAATTCCATTAAGTGCTGATAATTCTCCCACTCCATACGTGGTGATTAGAACGCCAGGAACTCCTTTGATTCGGGCATAACCATCAGCAGCATAGGCTGCGTTTAATTCATTGCAGCACCCTACCCATTTCAACGATGGAACAGTTTGAATATAGTCCAAAAGGAACAGGTTAAAGTCCCCTGGTACTCCAAGGATATGTTCCACACCTAGTTCACTGATCCGCCGGAACAGATAAGTACTAAGAGTAATGTTTGAGGATCCAGGAGAATCCACAGTAACCGCCATCACTGCCTATTTCTTTTATCTCGTTTATCTCTTTTATCTCGTGTTACGCGGTTTATCAGGAGCTGTTTCTTTCACTGGGATCCCAAATGTCGATACCAATTCTTTTCACAACTTCCTAGTTCATTCACGGTGTGACTATACTGGCCTGCCCTGCCTTTTATAGTTTCCCCCTTGCGAATTGGTTTATCAAGTTACTTTCGATCTCTAACTGCAACTCACAGCGACAGGCTCTATTACGGAATGCGAGAGTGTACATAGACCGGCCCCACGGCCCCGTTTTCCGCCCACAACGTGGCATTCATGAAGATCTGGGACAGATACCAGCGACACAACTGGTAAAGATATCGACAAACATAATTGGATTGAACAGTTGTTAACACTTATATTTTACAATTGAATGTTGCCAGCTTACTAGACTCAATCCAACAGAGGGCCTAACCATCTCATCTATTACATCCATCATCCCATTTTAATGATCTTAACCCGGCTATCTGAGCGATCGACAGTGGGGGTAGAGAGGTAATTGGAGGAGCGATGAGATGAGGAAGTGTATGACAAGTCACAAAGAACTGATGATAAATGAATGACAAATATAATATAAATAGTATACTAATCTGTATGTAAATGAGTTGTGATTAAATCTTTTTCCGAATTACAAGTATCATCCCAATGTTCATAATAATACTTGAGATTGCAAACACACAGCAGCGGCTATTATCCCCGCCGACAAGCGCCACAAGAGTGCGTTATCTCTAGATCCTGCCGTTAGGGGAAGAACCGTACTATGGGGGTTGGCGGACGGTCCGAACCAAGCAGGAGGAGTGGCAGAGGAGTGGCAGAGGAGTGGCAGAGGAGTGGCAGAGGAGTGGCAGAGGAGTGGCAGCGCATGATGCCAGGGCGGGAGCAGCTGGAAACAGACCCATGTAATTTGAGAAGGTACTTGTCATCAAGCCGTGTACTGTGCCTGTGATCCTATCAATTGCTACCATAGCACCTAGCACCACTAGCTATAGCTACTTCTGCTAAATCTCAAGCCCAATGTTGCACGGCTCTTCAGATCCGTGTAACTACTGTTTGTATACTGCCGTACTACCTGGATAGTTTGCTTGACTGGGAGCGCAGCCGTGCAATCGCCTCCCTGGTGGCCATAATGACGGTACAGGATGGAATACTGTTAGTGAGTTGAAGATTTAAGGAGGCGAATTTTAGATCAGTGGTTGAAGGAAGAAGCTTTGTTATCACCACCACTATTCTTCTTTGTTTATGATCTGATATTCATCGTGACCATACCATTAGACTATCTCACTGATCACTTTCAAGCCTTGGAATAGTTGTGGGTGGTTTGAGCAATTGCCGTGTCAAGGTTCAGACATCAACAATGCTCGACAGTGTCGCTGAGCTGAAACGAAATCTGGTCCAATCTCCTGCAATCCATGGGTTCAAGTATACCACTACTGCGGCCAGAGATCTCAAGAGAGCTTTATTTAAATCTGCATCATCAGATGGAAAGTTCATCGACAAGTTCTTCCCTTCCATCGACAAAGACGAGGCTATTCAGATTTTAGAAACCCCGATCACCAAACGGTCTAGAGATGTCGAAGATTACGATGCTAAGGAATCCCCCAGCACCGAATGGATCGTTGGAGATTTACTCCAAACTGAGGTAGACCCAGCACATCCTGGTAGACCATGCATCAGGAAATTCTCAAAGGGAGAGCCTACTTATCGATGCCTGTAAGTTTGATATGGGAATTGTGTTTTGGTGGAATTGATTGTACTAACCTTCTAGAACTTGTGCTCTTGATGAGACTTGTGTTTTGTGTCAACACTGCTTCAATTCTGAAGACCATATTGGACATCAAGTGACTTTTTCTATCAGCCAGCAGGATTGTGGAGGAGTGTGCGATTGTGGTGATCCTGAAGCTTGGGTCCGCAAGTTTTCTTGTAAATATTACACCATGAAAAATTATGACAATACTCCACTACCTGAAGAGCTTCATAGAGCAATTGAAGAGACCGTAGAGGCTGCACTCGACTATGTAATTGATGTGTTTTCAAGTGCTCACACCGCGGTCCAAAAGTTTAAAACTGCGCATGAAGTTAGAGAGAACGAACTAAATTCTTCATTGAGTGAAGAGGTATATGGTATCCCTGACATTGATGGTGATCAGAAGTATATTATTTCACTTTGGAATGACCAGAAGCATTCGTTCAATGATGCCTTAAATGTGATCATGAGAGCGACCAAAAAAAATCGTGCATTTGGAGAAATGGTCACCAAGCGAATTGATTCTGTCGGTCGTGGCACGGTCATAATTTCCTCCAATTTAGATGACTTGATGACACGAAAATTGAGGATGGAAGAGACTGGTCTCATAAACACGGTGCGCAGTACTCGTGATCATTTTAGAGAAGAAATGGCAGGAACGATAATCGAATGGCTGGAAACCTTGTCTAAATTACCCGTCAACAAGAATTATCTGGTGATGAGGGATATCATATCAAATGTCTTGTGTTCACCGTGGCGTTCCGGCACCAATAAGCTGGCCAGCTCTACTGAAAACTCACTCAGCTCTTCTTGGAAAGAACCCGACATCTTGTCCGATGAGTTTGCAAATGCTTCACTCATGGATCTCCATGCATCCTTACAGGGTTATCGAGTTCCCTGTCCGGGGGATCAACGTGAAAGCTATGACGAAGATGAAGAACTTGCCGATGCCCCAGAATTGGACATCGATGAGGATGAAGATGAGAATGCGGGATCAAGTGGACAAAATCTCAATCAGAGTTTAGATACTGGAAGGATCGAGAATGTGGATTCCAATAATTCTGACAATCCCAATTCAGAATTTCGCGTCTTCAGTAACTCGCATTGGAACTGCAATGGGCTTGTAGATTCGCTCTCTGAAAGCGACGAACGAAATGCTCGGGTGCAGTACCTAATTTTTTTCGATATTAGATTATGGAAGAGTTTACGAGTAACTCTCAGAGATCTTTACATCAGCGTTTTAGTCTCTCATCCTGATTACAAGGTTAAACTGGGTCACCTGTACGCGCAGCTATACCCTCAGGTCGCAGAGCTCTATGCCCTTGCGGATAGGGAGCCCGAATGTTCAATAATATCCAGTTTATCTACCCAATTATACACTGCACCGAGCATTGCAACAGACTTAGTCAAATATGACTATTTCACCCATTTCATCGCTGCTTTATATACCTTCTTCACTAATTGTGAGATCGGATCTCCTCGGGCTGTTAACACAAGTGGATTTATTTTGATGGAGTCGCGCATGTTAAGGAATCGTAGGTTTGGCCAAATTTTCCATGATCTTGAGTACATTCTGAACAGAAATACTGATAAGGCAATCGTTTCAGGAAACCTTGCACGAATTCGTCAAGTGACAGATTTGGTCTTGTTGTTTCAAGGCCAGTCTCCTGTCCAGCGCCATGTTAATAAGCATGTTGAGTATGAATCCGATGTTTGGATCTCTTTCTTCAATGCAATGCCATACATCCATCAACTTGCTGAGATCATCTCTGCAGGGTTTGAGGAAAGTCCTAGCCAAAGCTCCGAGGCAGCAATTCGTGTAGTTTCTGATATTACTTCGCTGTGGTCCTTCGGACATTATGCAAAAAGATTTGAGGCTGGTGAGATCCATAGTGCTCCAAGTTTCAAGATACAAACGGTTGATTTCCCTCACATGGAACTTATTCCAGAGATGGAGACCATACGAGCAGCCACTATCGACAGTGATATAAAGGTGGATCAAGTTAGTCTACACCACCCATTACATACCTTTTTGTCGTGGATCATTCAGCACTCGAAGGTCGAGTCGGCTGCAGAGTTGCGTAGGTTGCTTTTGCCTGCAGATACAGCAGTAGCTTCGGCTCTGAATGCTCTCCCGGATGATCAGATCCTTCTTACCATGTTTGATCATCCTATTCGAGTTCTTGCTTTACTCACGCAGGTACAGGTTGGCCTCTGGGTTCGCAATGGTTATTCCGTACGTACGCAACTTCATCATTACAGAGAAGCCACGCTAAGGGACTATGCATTCCGAAGAGATATATTTATGGTACAGACAGCGTTTGTTGTTATAGACCCAGCAGTGACACTGCTTGCGTTGATGGATCGATTTGAAATTGCTCATATTTCTAGAGGCACCGATTCTGGTGATGAAAAGAAGGATGAGGACGGGGCCATCGATAAATCTAAGCAATTATACATAGTCGAGGAGTTTCTGCGATATCTAATTGGAATCCTTATGGAGAGAATGAACTTGCTAAGGCTTCCTGCCAAGCAGACCAAATCTGAATACATCAAACGAGAAATCATTCAAGCCTTGTCATTTAAGGATATGACATTTTCTGATGTCTGTAAGACTATTCCTGATCCTTTGTGTTCAGACGCTGCATTTGAAACAATCCTTGGAGAACTCGCGATATTCAAACCCCCCACTGGAGTTCGTGACTATGGAATGTACCAGTTGAAGCCACAGTTTTACGACGAATTTGATACACACTATATTCATTTCTCGTCAACACGCATCGAAGAGGCGGAGACTGTTATTAAAGAGCGAATCCATAAAAAGACTGGTACCCCGGTTGAAGCAATAGTTGTCGAGCCTCCTTTGAAGCCAATTACTCATGGGCCATTTACTAAGTTGTCGGCTTTCACCCGAACGTTACCGTTTATTAGAATGACATACGATCTGCTCAAGCTGGTACTAGACAATTATTCTGACAATCAGCATGAAGGAGTTGTCCAGTACTTGCTGCAGCTGCTTCATGTTGCGGCTCTCGATGATTTGAATATGCCAGCCGATGGATCTTCTACTTTAGCAGGATATCTAAGTGCTAGGTTATTTGATACTACCCTCGGACCTAAAAGTGACAGTATTGTCGGTGTTTTGATGATTCTGTTGAGTAAGGAAGAGTTCAAAGACTGTCGTGCTAAGATTCAACGCATTTTCTCCATTCTCAAGCAAAAGGAACCAACACTAATTGAATCAATTATAGAAGCTAATTCAGCAAGTTCTCAGGCAGTGGGAGATGCAACGAACGTGTCTGCAACCGAGTCGGAGTTCAAGAAGAAGCAGCGACTGGGAAAGCAAAGGCAACAAGAAATTCTGCAAAAACTTCAGGAGCAGCAGCGGCTGTTCATGCAAAATAACATGGCTGAGGATGATGATAACGAAGACGAGGATATGAAGATGGACGCGGATGAGGACAATGAAATGCATGACACTGGTGATGACGAACAGAGTGGGATTGAGACTTGGAAGTATCCTGATAGTCAGTGCATTCTGTGTCGAATGCCAGATGATCACACCAGCGTTTTTGGTACCGTTGGATTTTTGTTGAAGTCGAATATGTACCGGAAGGTGCCTTTTGATTCACCTGGATGGGTCTACGAAGCGTTTGGATCAGTTGGAAATCTTGATACCGAGCTGCCGGTTGACACTCTTGACAAAGTGGGCAGTGAAAAATGGCAGCAGTACCGACAGAATACAAATTCCAGATATGCGATTGGCCCTGGCTTCCCTGCATCATCATCAGACCGCAAGCCTGTGCTTACCTCTTGTGGCCATGGAGTTCATTATCACTGTTACAATGATTATATCAGGAATGGACGAAACAGGGGTCTACAATTCACTCGAAATAACCCAGAAGACCCTTCTAAAGGAGAGTTCTTATGCCCATTATGCAAGTCTATCAATAACGTGTTCTTGCCTCGACTCTGGAAAGTCAATTCTAGGAAGGTTGATGACTTTCTGCAACAATCGGAAAGCTTTTCGGACTTCTATGTCAACCTTTCGCGCCTTCTAACGGATCACAATTTAATTTCAGCATCTCTTAAATCACCCAACATGGTTGAGGAAGGAGGAAGGCACTTAGATCCTGAGATTGCACAGGCCATGGGGTTTAAGACTAGAGACTCGACTGTGAACCGAGAAGTTGATTTAACCGAATTAGAAAAGTCTTCTAGGGTGTCACTGGTTCTTTTTATGAGAGTTCTGAGTGACGTTGCCTTGGAGCATGATTACAGCAGTGACCTGGATGTGCTACAAATGATTGATGTACTTGGAAATACCATTTCCTCATTGGAGATTTCATTAAGAGGTCTGAAGCATCCTAGTGCCATGGGAGGTTTGGTAATTGATCAGATCCCCACTCAAGCGCTCAACTGTATCCGAAGCTATGCAGAGATGTGTAAATGCTTCTTTGGGTGGAATGTGCGAGAGAATGCGATTAATTACGTCGATCCGGAGACCCTCAAGCTATACGATGATAGAACGTCGCCGTTTTCTATCTCTGGAGATCCATTTGAAGGCCTTGTTCGATATGTGATGTACGCGGCGCCCTCAACAGGATTAGAAGTGGTACATTTTATAAAGAGCTATTTCATGAATTCGATTGCGAAGACGATTGTACATGTAGCAAGCGAGGTGAACCGACGAGCAGAATGGGTGAATGATCCAATACTCTTTGAGATGCCAATTGCTGGTGGATTCACCGAACAATCTCTTAGCGCACTGGGTGATTTGGCTGGGTTCTTCCGAGCAGCGATCGAATTCCGGTCGATTCCAGAGACAATTGTATGGAACAAGCCTGCATTCTTGAAGATTGTGTACTCAATTGTTTTGAAAACGGTTACCACATTTTTAAGAAAAGTCGTCATATTGGTTCATGCGATTAGTGCTGTAGGATATGATCCTTATGATTTCATGGGCTTTGACAGTTCTACTGCAGAGGCAGATAAGTTGTGCGAATTCCTGAGAGTTCCAACGTTGAATGAGCTGTTGGTACAAATGTCTACCGAAGGCTCCGCGGAGAATAAGATGGTGCTTGACTGGGGCAGTGTCATTCAATCCTATCGAGGGACTGCAGTTGGATCTATTGAATATCCTGGGGTGATCCGGCTTTTGAAATTACCTGAACGGCTCGATGAGTTCTTCAATCTTGATAATCATCTCAATCGGTCTACAATGAAGAACCTGCCCACAGATCCAGCAGTATGCTTATTCTGTGGCACTACTGTTAACCTGCAATCTTCTCCGTTTGGTAATGAGTCTAGAGGAGAATGTCAATTACATATGCTGAAGTGCGGAAGAGACTCTGGGATCTTCTTGTTGCCCAAACGCAGTGCAATATTGCTTCTTCGTCGTCGCCAAGGTTCATTTATCGAGGGCCCGTACTTAGATCTTCACGGAGAAGCCGACGAGACTTTACGAAGGGGTCGCCCGCAGTTCTTACAGAATAATCGTTACGATCATTTTACTAGGACATACTGGGAGCAACATGGCCTTGCTACCTATATTGCCAGAAAGCTTGATTCTACTGTGGACATCGGAGGATGGGAAACATTATGAGGACGGAGGATAGGCTAACTCAAGAGATTCTGCCTATATATAAACCAAAGAAGTTAATCTTGAAAGTAACTAACATGTATAGACAGTTAAATGAAACAACATGAATACTCAAATTAGTTTTACAAATGTCAGTGATGCACGACTTAATCCTTGTGATCAATCTTGGAGTTAGCTAGGCCCTCAGCAACTTCAGTTACCGAGCTATCATTGGTTGTGGATTTGGGGGCTCCTGGGTAACGCGATCCCTTGTCCTTCTTAGCCTTAACTTTCTTAGGTACATCCTTCTCAGACTTGGGTTCAGGATAAGCTTTAGCCACAACCTCACGGAAGGTTTCATCATTTCCGAACTCTTCACGTAATGGAGCAAGAATCTTATTAATCGCATCAGTTGCACCGATCTTAAGGTCTCCCGGAGCCAGTTTTTCAGCTGCGTAGTCAGATTTGAGCTCTTCAATCGATTTGTAGGTAAGAGGACCTCCAAACTTGTCGGGACGGTTGATGAACAGACTTGCTTCCTCTCCCTTTACCTGAGCCATTGGGAATATAACATACTCCAAAAATGCAATCAATCCATTGCCTTCAACCTCTCCTGAGGCAGCATAAGCCTTCTTTATCTTCTTCTTGACTACTTCTTCATCATCTAACAGGTCGATTTTGGAATTAGGATCGGACGCAGACATCTTTCCACCTTGTCCGAGTCCAGGAACCATTGGATTCATCAGATGCGCTCGTTTCTTGTATCCAATTGTAGGTAGTTGCTCAGTAGCAAGTACAAAAATCTTGCGCTGGTCAACACCACCAAACTGAGCATCTACACCTAGATATTGTTCATCAAGAGCCTGCATCAGGGGGTAGATAAGACCAGACAACAGAGGATTGGCTACCTGTTTTACTACATCAGCTCCTGCTCGCTTAGCATCATTCTGAGATACAACGTTACTAAGTCGAAACAGATCCAAAGTGTAGTCTCCTCCGAGTTGATATTCTTTTCCTACAACAAACTTAAGTCTGTCAATTGACACTCCAAACGATTTGAGAATTGTCTGGACTACTCGTCTGTAATATTCCACTCGATATTCCACAAGTTCAAGAGGGGCTTTCATATTATCCAGGAAAGCATGGAGATCAGCCAAAAGAACGGTGACTTCACATCCAGCTGCCAAGAAGTCAGCAATTTTAGTCATGGCCACGAAATATCCAATGTGAGGTCGTCCAGTAGGTGCGGTACCCCAGTAGACCTTCACTGGTCGCCCCTCTGCCAACACATCCTTGATGATCTGAGGGTTCAATACCTCATTGAGGTTTTTTGAAATAAGTGCGTACTTTTCTTCAGGTGTCATGATTGCAACACACTTAACCGCTAATCTATAAGCCTTAGGAGAATAGAGTTTAGTATCGTGTTGTTTGTTTTAGAGGTCAATTATACACACTGCTTTAGCTGGTATTAAAAGTCATCGGAATGACTGAATTTAAAGGTGACTGAATTTGTCGCTCCCCGCCAGCCGTACATCCCATCTCTTCAGATTGAAGTGTACAATAGATCTAATGGGGGCTTAAGATGGGGATATGATTTTTAGTAGTGAGAACGGGATGGTGTCCAGAAGACCTATTGGAGCATGAAACAACTTTTCAAAGCATGGAATAATGCTTCAACATTCGACTCAATGAATCAATCCCTTCCATGGGCCAAAGTTGGTATACTGCTCCCTCAAAACTTCACCTAGTATCTACGACTTGGACCCAAAGAACCCCCATACGGCGTGCACGTCTCATATAGCTAGGATTAATCACACATAAATTTTAGAAGAATTGAGCCTGAAATCTTGAGGTCGAGTTGGCAAGAGGACCGAATTCACAGCGAGTTATTATTTATAGCAAGGAGAATTGGTTTTATTGGTTCCCTAGTGATCTTTCATCATTTTCAAACTTCCTTCGCTCACGCTTCATCCATTCATAGTGTTGTGATTTGAGAATGCGGTGGTAATTGATGAAAAACAATCCAAGATTCATTATTTAACTATATTCATATATGAACATCGAAGATGTCTGAGGAAAACATATCCCCAGAGGGAGAGGTAATGCAAGTGGAGCAAGTGCAAGTAATAGAACCTATTCAAGAAGCCGAAAAGCCTAAAATCGATTTAAATAAAGCAGATGATGCCTTCTACGTGCGTTACTACTCTGGACATCAAGGAAGATATGGACACGAATTTCTAGGTAAGTATGAATGAGGGTCGAACACACAAACACACAACATGAACCATGAGCATCCACTAACTAAAGAATTTGATATTCGTGTACAAGGAGAGGGGAGTTTTGCTACCGTACGATATGCGAATAATTCGAATTATCGAAACGAGAGCTTGATTCGAAAAGAAGGTATGTAACATGAGAGAAACAGTAGCAGTGAGACGCAATTATATCTAACGGAAAGCGATAATTGGACCTTTGGCAATCAAACAATTCAAGCAAATTGTCAATGATAGTGAGATCTTGTTGGAAGATGATGAAAAGTGGCCAACAAAGAATCGAGATGGAAAGCAAGAGTTGGAGATTCGAATTGGAAGATATCATATTTCATTTGAAGTAAGTTGGTGTTGAGTCAGGATTGAAGATTCTGCAATATAAATTTTTTAAAACCAGTCGATTCTAACTATTAGACCGCAAAAATTGGATCATTGAGTGATGTGGAAAAGAGTGATGACCCTGAAGGTTTACGTGTATTTTATTATCTTGTACAGGACTTGAGGGCTCTCGTGTTTTCTCTCATTTCATTACATTTTAAGGTAAGTAACCGAGTGGATGGAATATTGGATTAATTCTAACTCAACAGATCAAACCTATTTAATCCATAATTTATAATCTAGTCCTACTGTTGCATTTGTGGTCAGTTATCAGTTATCAGTTGTCAATTTGCTCAATTTGCTCAATTTGCTGACTCAAATACCTTCGAATCTCTCTTTCCTTGCAATTCCTTCAAATCTCTCCTTCCTCTCAATCCATTCTACTCTCCTTCTACTCTTCTAGTCATGTACTCTTCTACTCTTCTACTCTTCTACTCTTCCCTACCTTGTCGTATCCCTTCGCTCTTCGCGACCGCGCCGTTCCGAGGAAATTTAAATTAATCGCGAGATTCCATACACGACTTTCAACTGTATGCCATCATTAGATTTAGCGTAGCGGGAGTGTCTAGTTCATCTAGATTACACAGAGAGTATCACCAGATTAGATTTGACAATATATCTGGATTTGGAACTTGATTCTCCAGTAAATGTCGGGGAGAAAGCGACCCACCTCGAGGATCTATGGCGAGACCCGCCCAGTTCTCCAAGTCCCAGCATCTCCTTCGCCAACTGGCGAAGCAAAGCGACCGGTCTCATCATTGTATGATAATCTGAATCGCATTTCTGATGGGCCGGCGAAAGTTCCTCCATCCATATCTCAATCCTTCAAGGGTAGCGTGAATGGTAGCGTGAATGGTAGCGTGAATGGCAGTGCGAATGGCAGTGCGAATGGCAGTGCGAATGGTAGTGCGAATAGTGACAACGGACCCAAACGGTTTGTGGTTCCGTCCACAGGACTGATGTCACGACCAGATACAAGCTCAGGGCTAGGACCAGGTTCAAATCCAGTCTCAGGATCCAATTCGCCTTTTTCATCAGATCACTCTTCTGTCGGTGTTGAGTCTTCTGGTACTGGTAGACTTCTCTCACTAAACAAATTCTCCTACAAACCCAAAGGAGCGTCCACTGTGTTCTCACGATATGCTGATCTATTAACTCGAGGTCAATCAAATAGAGCAGCTCAGTCTCAATCGACCACGTTGGGTGCTCAAGAAGAGAAGGTCTTCCACCAGCTCAAGGCGGTGTTTCCTTCAGCATCCAATCAGCTCATTACCGCGGCAGTCAAAACTTACAAGATCTTTGATGCCTCTGCCAACTGGTTGGCTAAACAAGATCTCAGTGGATCTCCAAGTTCCGATAATGCTGACAATGGCCAACATAAACACGATCGCTTGGTGGACTCACCTCATCTGGCTGATGCCCCTGAAAGTCCTCCCACCAAGCGATTGATGACATCTAAGCGAGAAGTTGATCGCCCTCATCAATCAATTCGTCAAAAGTTTTCTGCATCTGCACGTGTGGGAAGTATCAACGATTATTACTCTGCTGCTGATGACTCTGGAGAGCCCCTCATTCCGCAGAACTCCCTTACACCATCGTCTGATGCCCCTCCAAAACGAAAATTAGTCAAGGGACGGACCTCTGCCTCGTTTGAGGAGATTTACGACGACGACGATGATGATTTAGATGCGGTTGATGAAGAAGCTGACTATGAGTTTGATAATCGGCTACTTAATTTTCTTAATAATGCTTCATTGGAGGACATCGCAGACGTTGCTGCGTGTACTCACCAAGCAGCAAAGGCAATTATAGATTCCCGACCGTTTGCATCAATAGATGAAGCTCGTGAGGTTCAGGTTGAAACTACGCCCGCTCCAGATACGTCTGCGGACAAACCTACCAGCGGTCGTGGCAGAGGAAGAAGAACCAAGAAGCCGGCTGGGGATAAGATTGTCAATGACTGTGCTTCGACATTGCACGGGTATGAGGCCGTGGATTCTCTGATTCAAAAATGTGAGGTATTGGGTGAGCAAGTATCTAAGGGGATTAAGGCATGGGGAGTGTCAGTACTCGGATCAAATAGTGAGGTAGATATTACCGAAGTGGACAATGCAGATGACCCGTCTGATGATGCTGATATCAAGGTCAGGTCTCGAGGAGGATACTTTAGTGAAAAGCCCAAGCTTGTTCCTGATGATGTGGAGCTTAAGAGCTACCAGCAAGTGGGAATCAATTGGCTCTCTTTACTCTACAATCAAGGTCTCTCATGCATTTTAGCCGACGAAATGGGACTAGGAAAGACCTGTCAGGTTATTACTTTCTTGGCACATCTTGAGGAGATTGGGACTTCTGGTCCACATCTTGTGGTAGTCCCCGCATCCACGTTGGAGAATTGGCTACGTGAATTTCAAAAGTTCTGTCCTTCTTTGAAGGTCGAGCCCTACTATGGTTCCCAGAAAGAGCGAGAGGATATTCGTGATACCCTGAGCTCCCCAGACGCAGAGTTTGATGTCATTGTTACCACTTACAATTTGGCTTGTGGGTCGAAACCCGACACCGGGTTTTTGAAAAGCATTAAATTCAACGTCTGCGTGTATGATGAAGGCCACATGCTGAAGAACAGTCAGTCAGAGCGATATAATAAGCTCATGAGGTTGCGAGCTGGATTCCGTCTACTACTAACTGGTACCCCTCTTCAGAATAATCTGAAAGAACTGGTCTCACTACTTTCATTCATCTTGCCTTCGATTTTCCAGGATAGAAAAGAGGAATTGGCTGGCATTTTCAAGCATAAAGCTAAGGCCACAGTTGAAGATAACTCGAACTCTTCAACAGAGAAAAATCCTCTTTTATCCGAGCAGCGAATCACAAAGGCTAAGACGATGATGACTCCATTTATTCTACGGAGAAAAAAGGATCAGGTACTGAAGCACTTGCCATCGAAACTTCATGCAATTGAGCACTGTGAGATGACTGAAAATCAAAGAAAACTTTATGATGAGGAGTTAGAGACCTCACGTAAAAACGTCGAACTGCGGGCTGCTGGCGGTCGTAGTCAGCTAGTCAATGTGATGATGCAGTTGAGAAAAGCAGCGATCCACCCTCTGCTGTTCAGACGCCATTATACCTCCGACCTTTTGCGCAAAATGTCGAAGGAAATCATGAAAGAGCCTGTATACAGGGATGCAAACGAGCAGTACATTTACGAAGATATGGAAGTGATGAGTGATTATGAGTTACACGTTCTCTGCGAAAAGTTTTCCGACACGATTGGACATCATAGTTTGGACCCATCGAGCTGGCTGGACAGTGGAAAAGTAAGCAAAATAGTCGAAGTACTTCCACAGATGCAACGGGATGGAGACAGAGTGCTACTGTTTTCACAATTCACTCAGATGCTTGATATCCTTGAGAGAGTTCTGTCTCAGTTGGGCATCGCGTTTCTTCGATTGGATGGATCTACTGCGGTGGACATGCGACAGGACATGATAGATAAATTCTCTCGAGAAACTGATATTACAGTGTTTCTGTTATCCACCAAGGCGGGTGGATTTGGGATCAATCTTGCTAGCGCGAATGTGGTTATCATCCATGATCTTTCGTTTAATCCTCATGATGACAAGCAGGCAGAAGATCGAGCTCACCGAGTAGGTCAGACGAGAGAAGTCAACGTGATTCGTCTAATCACCAAGGATTCTGTAGAGGAAAGCATACTGCAATTGGCAAATACCAAACTGGCGTTGGATGCTAGTGTTACCAACGATGAGAAGGAGGCAGAGACAGCAGAAGCCACAAATGCTTCCTTAGTAGCTAAGATGATATTCAGCAATGTTCCGAGCGAGAGTTCTACAGCAGTAGGGACACCTAGTGGGACCCCAATTCCGGAGTAGAATGAGAATACGAGGGTTGAACACCTACTGATGTACAATGTTGAAACAGCTACTAATTTTTAACGTTGAATACGCATGAATTATATTTTCAATCCATACAACGGAGCAGCAAAGGGATCAATGACCAATCAGTTTATAATACATATCATCTACTTTGATTCCGACTCAGTATCAGTACTTTCAGCAGCCTTGTTAGATTCAGCGGATTGTGGTCGCTTGAAATAGACGGTACGTGGACGACGCTCGTCAATTGTGCTAAGATCCAGAGTAGAACCGGCTCGCACGGATCTAGGAGCGTCCGGTTGAGGAACGGGTCGAGTTCGGATGTTCTCATCATGATTTGTGCGTGCGTTGTCGGCCGAGAATAAGGCTTGAAGTTCCTGTCTTCGCTTGAGAGACTGTAATGCCATTTTGTCTTCATGTGCAAATACCTCTTCTCTCGTGGGTCCTGAGGGTATAAGGTAATCCCCTACAAAAGACTTGCCTTCCTTGAGGTGGTTGGCATAGAACTTATCATACCATAGAAGTCCAATAAATCCAGATGCGATCGCAGTAACAGCTATATTACGAGGCTACGCGTGGTTAGTCTACATAATTCAATCAATATTAAAACCAGAACTCCTCCTCAACATCTGCTATTAACCCAAGTCATCCTTGATAACATCTAATCATCATCCTCTCCTCACTTACTGTAAATAATGGCTGCTCAGGACCATATTCAACATGTGCTCCTCTTGTGAATTGTCGAGGCACTGCCTTGACTACTCGTTTACCGGCTCTACCCAGCTGTCGTCCTAGCATGTCGTAACTATTAACTGATCTTGTCTAAATCGTCACTTTCTACGCCAATAAGAATTCATGAAAAAGACTGAAACGAGCTATTTGGTTGTCTACTGCTATACTCAAGGGGTGCCCGGATTATCGAACGGCTGGCTAGGGTGCGGCGGGATCTTCTCCCATGTAGACGTGATGAGTCCCCTGCCAAATACTCAAGTTACAGCTGGATGTTTACAGTGAGAGTACAGAAGGGCGAGCTGTTAAGACTGTGCTATAGCGCAGTTACAGAATGATTTTGAGGTTCGGATCCAACGGACGGTCCCAGTTGGGCTTGGGCCATGATGAAGACATGAAAGAGCCTTCCTCATTAAGTGAACCAATAAAGAATCCGATGACTATTGCATGTGGGGGGAACCATAGTTTAGTAATTGACGAGGATGGGTGTCTGTTTGGGTCTGGAGATAACTCCTATGGTCAATTTGGTGTTAGGACTGAGCAGAAGATTATGCCCAAGTTTGTTCGCATTGATACTAATGGCATTCTATGGAGAGCTGCCGCTTGTGGGTGGAACTTCTCGGTATTAGTTTCACAGGATGGAACTCAAGTCTATACATGTGGTGGAGGCGATAAGGGGGAGTTGGGTCTGGGGATTGAAACTATTAATACATTTGAACTGCGCCCAATTCCCGATTTTCCACCTCGTGGAACTCAAGTTTTCAAGCTAGATGCTAGTATGGCCCATGCAGTAGTGTTATTAGATAATGGGGATGTCTACGGATGGGGAGTAGGAAGAAAAGGTCAACTAGGTCCTTTGGGTCCAAAGATTGCATGGTCACCGATTCTGGTTTCAAGTCAGTTCAAACCCGAGCAACAGAATCAATCAGTTGGCTCTTCTGGAGATAATGACTGCGAGCAAAATGAACAATCTGCCACTGCGGTCTCGAATCGTTATACTCATATCGCATGTGGCCGGGAGTATACAGTCCTGGGTCAAAGCGAATCAGGCCGGATCTCGGTGTTGAATAAAGATGCAAATCTACTCACTAATTTAACCCGGACCGTTGCCGGAACTCCTCGACTATACCCCAGGTTCAAAGATGTGCAGTCTGGATGGTCTACTGTACATGTACTAACCGAAGATGGCAAAGTTGAATCTGCAGGCAACAATTCACACGGCCAACTAGCCGACAATAAGCTCCTTAATCACACCATTGAATCTATTGGTGTTGGAACTGAGCATGTATTGGCAGTTGAAAAGGGTCATCCCCATCACGTTCTTGCATGGGGATGGGGTGAGCATGGCAATTGTGGAGGGCCAGATTATGTTGATGGACAGGTAAACACAATTCCAATAGATGGTGAGGTTCAAACTGTCTTCGGCGGCTATGCTTCCAGTTGGATTGTAGCAAAGTAGCATTCACAGCATTCAATTAACGCATCAAACTGCCCTCTGGGTCTTGTAGGGTCTTGTACAACCCAATACATAGCAATACAAGCTAACTAGCCTAGTCTACTAACCCCCAGGCAACTGACCGCCAGGCAACTGACCCCCAAGCCCTAACCCCCAAGCCTAACCCCCCAAATCCCCCTTATCTACGCCTATTCATTTTGCGCCGTTCGGACTCCTATACGTACGTAAGATAGACACCGCCGTAGGTGCCGTTCACTTTGATAGTTGGCAATCCACTCATTACTGAGTCACGAAAGAGAGACTGATAGAGAGCTGAAAAGGCGGAAGAAAGAGCTCACAGTGATATAAAACACAGTCCAGGTTTGTAGAAAGAGTCACAGCAGTGGATGGATCCAAAAGCCAAGAAAATCATAACATGGAGTCGGTAGTTGCGTCAAAGCAACAGGCCTTAGTGGCAGGCGAGGATGTAGACCCGATAGTGAAAGGTTTGTTATTTGCCTTGAATGACTGTGGATCCGGGGTATGGAATCCGTTGAAACATGATGGCTCGTTGAATAGCTGCTTTGTTAATGGCCTACTGCTATTCTTACCATCGATAATACTGGTGCTAGCTGGGATCAGTTCCGTAATCTGGCTTTGGAAGAAGAGGAGCCGAGAGTTAATAGAGGGCGAGGAGCTCAGAGTTGGGCCAAGGTATGGATGGGATTATTATGTGAAGATCATTGGTATACAGTTATTTGTGGCCACTCAGGTGGGTGTGATGATTATAGGAGCAAAGATCTCATCTTCCAACCATCGGTCAGATTATCGTGCTAGCCCACATGTTGGTCCACTCGTGGTTTCATCCTTTGTATCCGCCTTGTCTGCAGAGGCTTCAGTGGTGCTACATACATTAGAGGTTGGACGCACCAAAGTGCCAACTGGGATACTGCTGATATATTGGCCTCTGGTAGTGTTGGTATGGTCAATTAAGCTGGTCGAAGTGGTCATAAACCCTTCCTCATCAGGAGGCCATAAGACTGCGATGACGGTTCTCGTAACATTCTCCATCTTGTTTGCAGCAATTGTGTTCGGGATCGAATTTTTGGTTGCAAGACTTCGACTGAGGGATAAGAAGTTTCTGACTGATGAACATGGTAATGCGCCTCCCTTAATGGAATATACCGATGTATATGGTAAAATCACTCTCAGCTGGCTCAATCCATTCATCAAGTTAATTCGAGAGACCCAGGTTAATTTAGATATGCTGCCAGAGATTGACCGAACCTACAAAACTTCAACATTTTCAGACAACCTCATGAAACATTGGAACAGACGCTCTAGCGATTCAGTGTGGGCCTTGGTATGGGCTTTATTCCGATCTTTCTATAAGACCGTGTTTGTGACAACAATTTTCGATCTGCTTTATTTTGCCATGCGATACTCCCAGCCTTTCTTATTGTCCTTTCTTCTTTCCTTCGCGCAATCTAACTATGATGGCAATCCACAGCCTTCTTCAGTAGGATTTCTTATCGCCATTGCGTTCTACATCACTTCAATGCTTCGTGCGGTCATTAGTACCTTTCTAACAATGATGTGGGTCCGTGCTGGAGCTGGTGTCAAATCATCACTCACTAATGCGATCTATGTGAAATCTCTGCGCCTTTCAGGTAGTGAACGAGAAAGGAGATCGACGGGTGAAATTGTGTCCATTATGGCGGTAGATGTCTCGTCCATCACTCAGATGACGTATAACGTTAGCTCCATTTGGCTGGTGCCTATTGAATTCACAATTGGATTCTACTCCCTGATTTACTTCCTCGGGCCTGCGGTTTGGTCGACAATTCCAATAATGCTGGTGTTCATCCCATTTAATGCGGTTATCACTCAATACCGAAAGACTCTTCGTCGAAAGCAAATGGACTATAAGGATAAGCGAACCAGGCTTACCACCGAGATTATGACGAACGTGAAATCCCTTAAGCTGTATGGGTGGGAAAGTCCACTTATGGAGCGACTAGACGAGATCCGAAATGGGCTCCAGCTTCAGAACCTCAAGACAATCATTTATTCTTCCTGTGCCCTTGATTTTATTTGGTCCTTAATTCCTTACATTTTTGCTTGTGTCAGTTTTAGACTGTTTGCTCAATGGAACAATGATGTGCCTCTGACCGCTGATATCGTGTTCCCTGCAATGGCGTTTTCTAATTCGATGCTGGGACCTGTATCTGAGATCCCACGACTTATATCTATGGTAATCGATTCACAAGTAGGGTTTATTCGAATCCGAAACTTCTTAGTCAGTGAGGAACTCCAACCTGACTCCATTGTACGTCAGCCCCCAGCAACTACTTTGGGGGAAACTTCGGTTGTTATGGATAATGTTACTTTTCTCTGGGATGGAAATTTATCTGAGGAAAATGATTCTTCAATCGTTCTCAAGGACATTTCATTTACTGCTAAGAAGGGTCAGCTCTCATGTATTGTTGGGCGTGTTGGCACAGGAAAATCTAGTTTTCTTAAAGGGTTACTTGGGCAATTGTATAAAAAGACTGGATCAATCATGATCAAGGGCAGTATTGCATATGTCTCTCAGGATCCATGGTTGATGAACGCGACTGTAAAGGACAATATCTTATTTGGTAATAAGTTCGACCCTGAGTTTTACCACGAGACCATCTCTGCTTGCGCTTTAACCAGTGACCTGGAGATTCTCCCCGATGGCGATAACACTGAAATTGGCGAGCGGGGCGTTTCTCTATCGGGGGGCCAAAAGGCACGATTGTCTCTAGCTCGAGCAGTCTACGCTCGAGCAGATGTTTATCTTCTTGACGACCCGCTTTCCGCAGTGGATCAACATGTTGGACGCCATATCATTCAGAAAGTTCTTGGGTCAAATGGACTTCTCAATACAAAGACCAGGATTTTGGCCACCAATGCCATTAGTGTCTTACACCAGGCGAGTGATATTGTACTGATTGAAAATAAGACGCTCACTGAAAGGGGACAATATGACCAGGTGGTTCTGCAAAATGGCAATCTGAATAAGATGATACAGGAATTCTCTCATCATGAAGGCAAGGGAACGCCAGATTCAGCGACTGACTATGATTCTGATTCTAGTGTAACAGCAGTGGCTGGTGTCACTAATGTCTCTACTCCTACAGTAAATCGACCTGGTAGAAAGGGCTCTCTTCGTCGAGCCAGCATAGAGCCATATGATATTCCAAGACCTTCAGCACTGAAAAAGAAGAAGATGTCCGAAGAATCACCGGAGCAGCGCACTGCACAGAATAAGGAGGTCAGTGCAACTGGTAGAGTGAGATGGAAAGTATACAAGCGATATATCAAGGCTTGTGGCCTGCCTCAGGTCATTATGACGGTACTTATTATTGCTATATCGACGGCCTTCGGTCTTGTTGGCAATATTTGGTTGAAGGCGTGGGTAGAAGCGAATGCAAAAGCCCATGAAAATACCAGGATATCGTTTTGGTTAACTGGGTACTTTCTGATTGGCCTGACAGTTACTTTTCTTGCCATTGGTAGAAAGATCTATTCACGGATTTTATGTGGACTGCGAGGATCAAAGATTCTCCATGACAAGATGGTTGAGCGAGTGCTCCATGCTCCAATGTCATTTTTTGAGACCACTCCAGTGGGTCGGATCCTCAACCGATTCTCTAGTGATGTTAACGAACTGGATGAAAGATTGCCAATGGCGTTTGTTGATGTTAGTCGAATGATATTCATGGTGATCATATCATTGGGAGTGCTGGTATTTTCATCGCCTTTTGTTCTGATACTGTTGGTTCCCTTGTCATATCTCTACTACTACTACCAGGGGTTTTATCAGACAACGTCAAGAGAAACCAAGCGCTTATACAGTATATCATTAAGTCCAGTCTTCTCACACTTCCAGGAAAGTTTGAGTGGTGCTACTACAATCAGTGCTTTTGGTATGATGGATCGATTTCATTATGGGAACAGGCAGAAACTCGATGTTCATTTGAGAGCTGCTTTTTTCCAGCAGAGTTCAAGTGAATGGCTATCGTTTAGACTCCAGTCCATCGGATCTCTTGTGATTTTGTGCGCTGCTTGCACGGTTGTATTTGGTTCTTCGCGTGGAGCATTTTCTCCGGGCCTGGTGGGTATAATGATGACCTATACAATGGAGATAACTTCTTACCTGCTGTCAATTGTGCGATCCATCGTCACATTAGAAACAAGCGTGGTAGGGGTAGAACGAGTGCTGGAGTACTGTGATATGGAGAATGAGAAGGCTTATGTGGTTGACTCTAATCGCCCTCCAGCCCATTGGCCACACGAAGGAGCAATCGAGTTTGTGAATTATTCCACGCAATACCGAAAGAACTTGGATCCAGTGTTGAAGGGTATCAATCTAAAGATTGGTGCACGAGAAAAGATCGGTGTGGTAGGTAGAACTGGAGCGGGCAAGAGTTCGATTGTGATGGGATTGTTCCGAATTATCGAGGCCACAGATGGAAAAATCAACGTGGATGATGTGGACACTAGTAAGTTGGGTCTATTAGATCTCCGATCAAATCTATCCATTATCCCTCAGGACTCTCAAATCTTTATTGGTACCATTCGTGATAACATCGATCCGTTTAAGCAATACAGCGATGACGAAGTGTGGAGCGTGCTTGAACATGCTCACTTGCGTGAGTTTGTCGAATCTATGGGAGACGGTCTCAATTCAGCAGTTTCTGAAAGTGGATCTAACCTATCTGCTGGCCAACGACAGTTGATGTGTCTAGGTCGAGCGCTACTCAACCCTTCGAACGTACTTGTCTTAGATGAGGCCACCGCCAGTGTGGATATGGAAACTGACAAGTTAGTTCAGGCTACCATTCGACAAGAGTTTGCATCTCGAACAATTGTCACTATTGCTCATAGACTTAACACCATCATGGACAGTGATCGGATCGTAGTAGTTGACAAGGGGGAGATTATCGAGGTTGGACCACCTGCTGAGTTGATCGAAAAGAGAGGAGCATTCTATGCTTTAAAATCTGGAGAGACAGCGCTTCCAGGGCCTTCCAATGAAACTGAATAAAGAAGAACAATTGGATAAACAGATGTATTGATATAGATTACAAAACACATCACTAACATGATATTGAATGTCACAGAATCTTCTTTCTAATATACAACTATTGAATCCATATAGATTGGATCCAAGCATAGCAGAAATATGTATTGCCCTGTTGTTTTCGTCTACGGCATGTAGTATCGACCTCGTAGCGTCTTTAGCTCGGACAAGTCAGACTTTGACGAGTCACGAACTCCACCACTTGGTCTTCTAAAATGCCCATTAATAACAAGAAAAAGACTCTCGAAAGTTCGTTGAAAACTGTCGCTTGTCGTCAGCCGTGCTACTGCACTTCATGGGCCGATGATGGCTCTGATCCCGCTAGGCCGAGTATTGGATTGAAGGTTGTTTGAATCAGTCTAAGGGAGTTGATGGGTTTAGGTGGTTATACGGTGAGAAAAGTGTGATTACAGTTTTGGTGTGGTGCAATGTTTGGAGTTATTTGTGCAGGGCGTCCAGGTAAGTACTGAAGTGGAGGTAGGACGGAGAGTGGAGTGAGGACGGAGGGTGAAGGTAGGAGGGAGAGTGGATTGTATGATGGAGACGAAATAATTAAGGAAAGGAATGTTGGGATTAGCATGATCTGTGATTTGTTTGATACTAACGGTAGTTCAAACCGACATCCAACAAGTTGCTCCGGACAAATACGTATTTAATATCCAAAATGGTGCTAAAGTCAACCATTTAGTGGTGTTTCTACTTCCTGGCGCTTCCATGCAACCTGGAATGGCTGCCAGTGTATACTTTCAATTGCCAGGACGGGACTTTGAGCTTTTGGGTGGATTGTCATCTGAAAAAGCATCAGCCATCTTCAAAGTTAAAGGCTCTGCATCATCGTCAATTGCTAGTGGTGGAATGGCTGACGATGACAACGTTATGATGGATGACACTAGTAGTGGTCAACAGACTTCTGAGATCCAAGAGTTTGAGATCATAATCGGAATCTCAATAGAGCCCATCGAGGTCGTAGAAAGAGCGGTTTTGGCATCTAAGCAGGCATCACAGGCAGCTACATCTAATAGCAACCAACAATTGGCCCTGACGGTGGCTCCAACGCCCGTATTGTCTGGAACTCCAGCTCCTACGACTGCGAGCGATATATCAGCTCTCGCAAACAAAATCGTACAACAAGCATACAACTTTCTTGGAGGTTATACCGGCCCAGATGGAAAAGTCCCAATGAAAGCATTCGACGAGTGGTGGAACAAATTCAAGATCAAGATTAATGCTAATCCGCGATTTTTGGATAACCTTGACTAGGTTATGAAGCATCATGAGGCATGACAAGAATCAGAGAACCATATAGTGGCTGCTGTAATTTTTAATGAAAACCACCAAACTCTAATAACACTAACTTCAGTCTCATGAAGTTTTGCAATCATTCAATCTTACTGTTTGCATTATCGATGACAATGGCAGATCAAATGTTCTATACAGAACACCACAGGATTGTTTATTGTTGGCGCACAATGTCCGGGTTCGAAAAGCCACAATAGCACTTACGCTCACTCATTTCCACCGGCATTAGATACTGCCTGTTGAATTCGAGTGGAATCATTCAGTAAAAGTTTGCCTTGAATCTTTGCAATCTGGGTTCGCAATATTGCTAACTCGTCAAACAATGGACTATTGGCTGTAGCAAGATTGCCCTGTATTTGGTGTAGGCTACCCAGAGACTGTCGCAGGATCTTATACTTTTTTACAGCATTTTTGGCACACTTCATTTGACTTAAAAGACTATCGTAGTCCTCTTCGGAGCCTGTCATGGTAGATCGGTCGCTACGAGCTTGTCGTGTATCTGCTAAAGTTTCAGCTACTTGAGCCAACTCCTTGTCAGTAGCTCCTCGTACTTGAGATTCCCAAATATCTTTAGAAATATTGAAGCTTGGATCCATTCCAACTGCCACCTGAGCTTTCAGTTCACTCAACTGTTTTATTCTCTTCAACACTCTATCAGTGTGGGCAGACTGTAGTTGTAATGATACATGCTTTCTAGCCTGTTGGGTGAACAGCCTTCGGAAATGGGCTCGTCGTCGTGAGTGCACATAATCAATTAACTTCCTCACTGATGCTTCAGACAAGCTCTTAGAATGCCTCTCTCTCTGTTTATTCTGGGTACTACTCTCTACACCGTCTGAATCATCTTGGTCATCTTCACCATGCCCTTCTATCACTCCTACCATGGTCTCTGACGGTAGTATTAATGGAGATATCAGATCCCGAATTTGAGAATCCACAAACTCTTTACATACTGTATATGACATGTTATTCTACCTCTGTTGTACCAAAGAACCAGCACGAGAACCTGCTCGAGTACCTGCCCAGAACCTGCCCAGAACCTGCCCGAAAACCTATTACACCCTAATATTTAATCATCGCGTATTGGCGCGTCGGGGCCGCAGCAAAGCAGCAGTATAGTAGTGGTGAGTTGGAGAGGCTAGTTTGACAGGGTGGTACACACGTATACTAAGATCTATTAACATTACAAGGCATACAGGCATACAGACATTCAAGATACAAGGCATAAGAAGACATTGGATTGGAGGCTATTGAGATATCAGATGCGTGGTGATATATTGCCAGTAGTTATACTATTGGCACCTGCGATAGCGTCGTTTGTTCCCAGTAATGAATGGCAGGAAGTTGCTCAAGATGAGCCCATACCACCTGGCTTAGATATTCGAATGGACATGAGTAGCGGAAAACGGCAGGCTCGACTGGCCCAGAGCGAAGGCGGCGTTGATGAAGATGGCGCAATTGTACATGTATTTGATGCCCAGAAGGAATCTGATGAAAAGAATGAACAATTCTCAGAACAGACTGAAAGTACACCCAGCAGCAAGGAACGAACAGAGGCATCTAAGCACACAAGTTCAGGGGCTGAAAGAATATTCGAATCGATACGCAATAAGATTGCGGGAGTTAGGATTCCAGGTTTTGATTCGAATCCATTTAATTTTAGTTCTCAATCAAACAATTTGAACTCACCTGGCAACCCCATTTCTCAAGAACCCACCCCGCCATCATACGATGCTCAAAGACTTTTGAATGGCGCCAAAAAGACTGCTGCTGAGAAAATGGTATCAGGAGCTTGTAAGAACATCGATAACACAGATCCTTTGTTAGGTAGTCTACTATTAGCAAAGCTTGATCGATCTTTGGACTGTGGCATTTTGTCTCCACGACTGATGGACGAGATTGAGGATTGGGCTCATGATCGTAAGTTTGGTATTTTGATTGCTCAAAGTGGAGTTGCCTGGAAGCTTCTAGGAACGTCTACTGTGGATGGAGAACCTGACAGTTTCCGGCAATGGTGTGTTGTTACCGTAGGAGCCAGTTTGAACAACAACCCAGAGGCACTTGAGTCACTACTGTCCACGGATTCAGATTTAGATCTTTTTTTGAATACGATTCTGGATGCCTTGACGAATTCTTCAGACAAGCCTATACAAGATAGAAAAGCAATCCGGAAAGGACAGGAATTGTCAGGAGACAAGCTTGCCGCAAGATATATTTACCTTTTGGGGTCTGCGCTTGGGTATGAAAATACGCTAGGTGCTTTCACCAAGTTAAAAGGAGGTGATGTTCTAAGGGATCTTTATTTATCATCTCCTGCACTAAAAACTAAATTATGTCGACTCATTGATACTCACTTTATTCCGCAGACCGGAGCCAGTGCGGATCCTAGCCGAGTACTTCTTCAGTCTTCTGAGCTCTTGCCCTGGAGCAACTTACTTCAGGATTCTTTAGTCACAAGCAAGAACGTTCCCAAGAATGAAGAGACTCGATTCGAGGAGCTCACGACTCTAATTACGATTCATGAGGAGTTCAAATCATTACCCGTGAGCAAACACTTTTTACAATGGTTAGCATCACGAGATCGTAAGAAAGAATCATCAGAGTTTCAGGCTTTGATTAACGCTTCACGGCATAGTGTGTTTGGCAATCCAAATGCTCAACGAAAACATGATGCTGATGAGTTATAATCAATTTAGGCTACCCCAACTCGGGTCATCTAAAACGTTGTATGCGTCTCCTCTGTTTTCCCAGTGCAGTAGTGTATTAATCTATGTCAAGGGTCTGGATCCCTTATCTGTGCATTATTCAGTGCATCATTTTATGCATCATTTAATGCTTCATTTCAAGACTGATTGTTGTATTTCCACTCCTCCCTGAGTTTTATGCTCGCTCTTGGCTATAATTATACTGGTCATCGACTTGCTTAACCTAAAAAGCTTGTCCACCTAAGTATAGCTGAAACAAGACGACGATCAGCTTAAGGCTGAACTATTATATTTCTCAAAAGCCGAGCGAAAATTTGGGGGTACACTACTAGGATATAATCCATTTTGCAATGACCCTAACAACACTCTCTCATTGCCTCGAGGTGGTACCGGTGATCTGGCCTTGAGTTCATGAGCTACGTTCCGTTGAGTCTAATCAAACGCGACATGGACGCACCGGGGGGTTAACTTCATCCCCCCCAGCCAATCATCTCAAATCTGGGCCCCCGTTTGCTGGCCTAATCCGCACTGTACAATTGTTCCTCCCTGTACGGCTGCACGGCATTTGGGCAATATTTGCCGCCCAAGCAGGCATTTTTTCAAACACGATAAAAATAGTTTCATGACATGACCAGAGGGCCCCATTATGATCCAGTCCAAGAGAATTAAGTACGTTCGAATGTTATTGTGTTTCCACTTAACTATCCTCCGGATCGATAGACACACTTTCAATGGTCATTTCTGGAGTCTAGATCCCATCGGGGGTAGTATTTACGTCTTGCCTTACTGGGAATGCTAGATCGCCCCCAATCTGAGACACGTCTGCAGGCAGTTGCAAATTGCGCTGAATTTGAGGGGGCGGCGGCGAATATATAAGTACCAAGGATATCCCCATGGGTTTCGAATGGTACTGTTGGCTAGAGTTGTACCGTACAGTACAGAAAAGCTGAGAGAGTTATAATCGAAGAATCAATTACATACAATGGTGTCATTTGTTACTCTGTCAATGGCTGCTCTGTCGTCAGTCGCTGTGCTTGCAGGCAATGCTATTACCGAGCCTTCATTTGGAGAGTCGGTCAATGCTGGTTCTGACTTCACTATTAAGTGGGATGCTAGTTCTGAAGGAAAGGTAAACCTGATTTTGCGGGATGGCAAACAGTCTTCCCTCAAGACCATTGGTAACATTGCTACTGGTATTGAAAATAGTGGATCTTACTCATGGACTGTAGACAAGAATCTACATACTAACACCGATTATTCCATTATGATTCAGGATGCCTCTAACACTTCGGATGTGAATTATTCTCCTTATTTCTATATCCTTGGTGTTGGTCAGGGATATACCTCATCATCTAACTCCACCTCGGGTGCTACTGCTGCTGCGTCCAGCTCAGGCTCTTCAAATAAGTCTGCGTCTGCTTCTGCTTCTGCTACTGGGTCTGCACACAATTCGTCTTCTGGCAATTCGTCCTCAAACTCGACTAGCTCGGGCAATAAGGACAGTGGAGCCGGTATGGTTCAGGTTGGAGGATCCGTGGCTGCTGCTGCCGTCATTGGAGTTGCTGCTCTGTTGTTTTGAATTGATAACATTGAGTTAGGCACCAATTAATTAGTTAATTATATAGCATGTACTTTTAAACATCTGCATAATACAAGCATGAAATAACACTTCAGATTTCAATCGTAACTATACATTACTTCGAAGAACTTCGAAACCTGAATACCAGATACAGGTCATCTATTAATAAGTGAACAAACATCAAACAATATTGAATTAAAATCTCTAACCGCCATTGTGAGCACCATTTAGTTTAGATGGTTCAAGTGCCTGGAGCACATCGGCAACCAAATCCTCCGCATCCTCAATTCCTACAGACAATCGAATTAGATCATCATACACTCCAGATTCTTCTCGCTTGTCCTTTGGAATACCAGCATGGGTCATGACGGCAGGGACTTCACAAAGAGACTCAACTCCTCCAAGAGACTCGGCTAGAGTAAAAATCTTGGTTCGCTCACAGAACTGACTAGCCCCCTGAGCACCCCCAGCAATACGGAATGAAACCATTCCTCCGCCTAATCCTCGCTTATGTTGCCTCTTTACAACCTCAGCACGAGGGTGCGACTTCAGTCCAGGATATGCAACTGCCAGCACCTTTCCGCTAGCAATCTGCTTCTCAAGAGCTTCCGCAACCGCCAGAGCATTCTCACTAGCAGCACGAGCTCGAAGGTGCAACGTCTTGAGTCCTCGATGGGCGAGCCAAGAATCAAATGATGAAGGCACAGCACCAATTGCATTCTGAAGGAACCGTAACTTGTTATGAACCTCTTCATTAGATGTAATCACAACTCCCATCACCACGTCAGAGTGACCATTGATATACTTCGTCACCGAGTGCGAGACAATGTCAGCACCCAAGGCTAACGGAGTCTGAACGTAGGGAGACAAGAAAGTGTTATCAACCACAAGATACAGAGGCTCCGCTCGGCTCTCTCGTACCTTCTTGACAACTTCCGCTACTTTTGCAATATCGGTTACCGTCAAGGTAGGGTTAGAGGGACTCTCAATCCATACCAGACGGGTCTCAGCTCGAATGGTCTTCTCCAGCTCAGTCTCGATCTGATTGGTGAACGTAACTTCAACTCCATGGCTCACCGCCACCTTAGAAAAGTATCGATGAGTTCCACCATAAACATCTCCAATCGAAACTACGTGAGAATTCTGCGCTAGAGATTGTAGAATGTTAGCGGTTGCGGCAGAACCAGAAGAGTACGCTAGCGCATGTTTTCCTCCCTCTAATGCCGCCACTGCCTTCTCAAACGAATCTCGGTTCGGGTTTGATGATCGTGAATATTCAAACGCACCCAATGGTTTAGAAGGAGTGCTCTGAGCAAACGTGGTTGATAAAGAGATGGGTGCAATTACTGCTCCACTGTGAGGGTCGTGGTCCGAACCCACATGAACAGCCTTTGTGCCGAATCCTGTCATTTCAAGTGTAAGCTTTCTAACCTTTCTTTCGCTAAAATCGGCTTCCTAAACCCTTGCTATGTATTTGCTGAACGATTACACTCGATCCTGCAATCCTCGTAGCTTATATACTCTACCACGCCTCTAACACAAGTTTTTCAGGGCCCTTAAAAATTCATTATAAATATTGTTCCTAATCGGGAGATTAGAAATCGATCGTCGGGATGAGGTCATCGTTGTTCCGAGACCGTTTAGACGACCGGTGACCGTGGATATTATTGTAGTAATTATGTACATTGCAAGACCCTGGAGGTGGGGTTGCGGATATGTGTCCCATTGTATGTTCCATTCATCTGCAGGTCAACCGTTAGGAATGAGTGATAGACACAGATATGCGTCATGAGCATTGGATTGTGTTTAGTAGGGACTGATGTCGTCTTGGGGAGGCAACAAATCATCAGCCCACATGGTCTCAGCGGTACCAGCTCGGATATGTGGTGGAAAGAGTTCTAACACTTCTTTCTGTTCTGACAGTAGAACGTAGCGTACTAGATCCTGATCAATGGGGGTGTTATGGATCGTGTCAATGGAACCATTGCTAGCAACCTCTTGGTCATATTTGAGTAGCTGTTGACTGAGAAGGTCGAGAAGAGTAGACTGAGGATTCCATAAAGCCTTCATTTGAACAGCATACATTCGAGCAATTATTGCTTCTCTAGGGGAAGTCTTTTCTTGCTCTGGTTCAAGCCCTAACAACTCTTGAGCCATAGCACGACACAGCTTCACTGCTTTGTATAGCCTGAGCTCGGTCTGAGTTCGATCCTCCTCATTTTTAAGAAACGACGCCAGAGCTTGAGAGTATGCAATACTAGGCAGCTTGTTGAGGATTGCGTCATTAAAAGAGAGCAAATACTTATACTCGCCCGCATTAATGGCAAAGAAATCAACAAGGAAGCCCGCTCCATATGGATCGCTCCCATCAACATCTAAGCTCCATAGTAACTTCACAACCTCTAAAGCGGTGCGCCAAGTTCCTCTTCGCATCAAAACCTTAATATGCTTAAATAAGGTGAGGTAAAACCCTCGGTTCTCGTAATATTTGAATGGAAGCGTCGATTTACCAAGTACAAATCCTGGCTTGATCACTCGATCGTACGTCACCAAACAGCGCTCAATTAAGTCCGCAGATTCAGAATGTTGGCCCGCTTGAGAAAAGTTATCCGCCAGCATGAGCAACGTGAGCACATGATAATATGATTTCTGAAACACCGTGTTAATGATAACCTGAGGATCCCCTGCTGATCTCAAGGCAAGGTAAGTTCGTTCACATTGCTGGTATGCTTCAGAATGCACAAACTTGAACCCTTCTCTTGTGCCAGGAATTGCCTCCATGGTGATTTCACGGCGGAACGCTGGAGGAAATGTCGACTTGATCTTTGCAAATGCTAATTTTCTACTGGTACCTGGCACTGTCCTTCCATCTCGGCCTCCCCATAACGCAGAGTGTTGCTTCATCGGTGGAAACAAAGTGGATATTGCGACAGAATCAGCATCACTCATGGCTTCCTTTCCGAAAAGTCTCTCTAGTTCCCTCTCATAGTCCAAATATCTTGCATCAATCTCAGTATACAATTTTTTTGCTCTGCCAAACGATTCACCTGACGATAAATCGCTCTCACGTTCTTCAACACTTGCCTTTGCTATTTGTGCAAGAAGTACATCAATATCTTCATCCTTTTGATTGGTAGTTCCATTATTTTCATTGCCTTGGCCATTGGATGCATCAGAATCAATTTTTTTCTTATTCTTCTTCTTCTTCTTCTTATTTTTCTTGATGTTCTTCTTGACAGCAGTCAATTCGGTAGAAGGCTGACTCTTTTGCTCTCTCGCTTGCTCATCATCCGAATTTTCAGTAGCATCATCATCATCATCTCCTTCATTCCCTTCACCAAGCAGATCAAATGGATTGACTGGCTTGTGACTTACTTCAGACTCCGATTCAGACTCAGTTTCTGATCCCGTCTGATGTTCTGAAAGCTCCGAAACTGGAGAGTTAATTCTACTCAACTCATCCTCAACAGATTCTCCATACAGCTTTCTGAAAGCTCTTGAACCCATGTTTTGTTTCGTTGTTTTTTAATATCTTTGCCTTCAAGTATCACCAACTTCCGAGTTCTGAGCTGTCGAGGTTACTCACTTCACGGGATAGAGCCGCACAACACAGCCGCACCTTCTCATCAACAAACTTTGACTGATCTGATGAGAAGGAAATTGAACGACAAGATAAATATTTTAATCCATAGAATTAAACGCAGGATGGTGTCGAAAAAGGTGAAAGAAAAACGAAAGGACTTTCAGAAGACGAAACTGAGAGTGGGAAAGTCTTCTAGGCCGAATAATGAAACCGATATAAGCTTTAAAGCGAAGGCAATTCATCTACCATCACAATTATCGTCCTTAAGCTCGGATGTAGACTTGGTCAGATACCTTTCTCTTTGTAAGCATCATTCTTCTAATACCCGTAAGGAAGCACTTCTGGGAATTCAGACATACCAGACCACTCATAAGGCTACCGTGAGCAGCAGTGTTATACAAGCAATAGCACCATTGATAGTCGATATTTCGAAGTCCGTTCGAGAATCTCTTCTGGAGCTGTTCAAATCATTGGATCCGAACTCACTATCGACCCATATCCCTCACATTATGCTTTATATTCATTCAGCCATGACCCATCTTGATGCTGACATTCGAGCACAGTCTACTAATTTTCTTACATTTATAACGGATCTCGCTCCCCAGGAAGTATGTCGGCTAGCGTTTGCAAAGACTCTATCCTGTTTCTTCCCATTACTTGGTTGGGATATCGAGATAGGGACATCCACTAACAAGCTTGCTGCAACTGCAGCCACTGTTTCTTTTGCTAAAGGTGCAGCTCAATTGGGCCACATTGAAAGTTTACAAAGGTTTCTTCAAGCAGGATTGGCCCAAACCACTGATAACACCAACTCTATCTTTCATCCTGAATCGCAAAAATTCCTACTTCCTGAGCTCACAACTAGCCCCTATTTAAGCTTGGGGCTGTTTGCATCAGCAGATCAAGATGAAGGTTCCACTACAGAGGATGTAGAACAGCGAGTTCAATTAGTGAGATCCTACTCCGCAACATTGCTGGCTGGGCTAGACGAAACTCGCAAGCAAGGGGGTGCTGTAGGTAGAGTAGCAGGAACGATGATTCAGCTCATCCCTCAAGAAAGCTGAAAAAGTCTACTAACAGTGTATCGCATCTACTATAGCATTTATTATTCATGTTATTAATACTTTGTATTGTTCTTGAATGTCCCCAGAGTTCTAAGGTTCCC
Organism: Blastobotrys americanus; assembly: GCA_003705795.3. Lineage (NCBI taxonomy): Eukaryota > Fungi > Ascomycota > Dipodascomycetes > Dipodascales > Trichomonascaceae > Blastobotrys > Blastobotrys americanus. The sequence continues at coordinate 104,502 of PPJN03000038.1, forward strand.
GAGATATTCTACACACAGAGCACTCTCGAACATCAAACTATTGTAAAGCTCCCTACCAGGCTGACCGGCAGCAGAAAAAGAGAGAAGTAAAGTTGAGGGATTAGATCCTAAATATCAATAGAGAATCAGAATAAAGAATCAAAATCAAGAATACAGATTCTCCACTGAAATGTAAGAACCTGGAAAACTATTTCCAGTTAAAATGTTGACCAGGTCCAATCTGGAGGAATGGATCCAGTTACAACACTGCTCGAGGTAGGAGCACCATTGGGATTATTATTCTTGTTAAGAGTGTTAATGTTGGAGGCATCCAACGCTTCGGAATTGCCATCCACCATGTCGTTATTCGTAGCGGTCGTCAAGGTCGTAGGGGTTTGTGGCTGCTGTGTGCCTAAATGTTGGATAGGATCGTCTGTTTTCATTCTATCCGGCAAGGGAGTAGTTGGGGGGACTGTCGCGGGTACTGGTGTCCGAGGGTCAGCATCACTCACCTTATACGGATTCAGTTGTTGTAATTGAGAGTGATATTGAGAGTAACTGGTCGCACATGGTAGGCAAGCCCGAGAAGGAATACCATTGTTATCAAAGTTTGCTTCGTAATCTAGAAACACAGTGTACCTCGAATCGTTAGCACAGAAGATGTCTCCACAACGTCGGCAATGATGACGTCTCTCAAAGAATGTGAACGATCTTAAGCACGTTGCACAGGACTGTCTTGAGGAGTCAGGCCGCCAGTGGTCCTTGGTAGGAGATGCTTCTGATGGAGAAGTAGATCTGGAAGAACTATCTAATCCATGGGTGGCGTAGTTACCATCGCTAACCGATCGATCAGACTTTTCAGGAGATAAAGTTGTTTGGGAAGATGAGAAACTAAGTCTACCCAGTCTTGGGGTCAGGTTGTTCCCGCTGTGCAAAGAAAATGCTTCCCCAGATTCAGTCTCAACCCCATGGTTGTTGTGAGCTGCTACCGAATCTGATTTGGAAGAAGTGGGATCTGAGCCAGTGCCAAACCAACTGGGCCCACCAAACACTTTGAAATCAGATGGTCTCGTTCGTCGCAGCACTGCCGGAGTGTACAGTGGTGTTTTCGGTTCGTGTAACTGCCTCGGCAGAGGCGTGGGTAATTGGATTGTTTGGGCTCGTCTGGGTGATGATGGAAGCGATACGGTTTGGTCAGGCACTCCACGCAATTGACGGTGATTATGATTATGAGGATGGGGTTGGTGGTGTTGACGAGATTCCAGACCACTGATGTTGTTGGTCGACATTGACGTATAGCGGGCTCCAAAAGAATCGTTACTGGAATTAGTAAGGCCACTTCTTGAAGCATAATAGCCTGGAGTCCCTCTAAGAGGAAGCGGGTTATCAAATGAGGTGGTAGTCGGAGACGAATTCCCTGGGGATCTTTTGCCAGGTCCTCGTGGAGAAGTGGTTCCAGAATCCGGTCGACTGGTTAAGATTGCGGTAGCAGGTTGATAGGGTCTGGCTCTGGTAGGAAGATTGACCTCTGAATATGACTTGAGCATCGGTGGTTTAGAATGAGATACAGGCTCTTGACTCACTGGTGCTTTTGTAGATGCGGATTCTTCTTCGTTCAGTCTGCTGCTGCCGACGGTGGTAGTAGAACCATTTGAATCTCCGCCTGTAGGACTAGTGACATCAGCATCACTAGCGGAGCTGGCACTACTGGCAGCACTAGCTTCGCTATGAGTCTTTGTACCTGGCAGATGCAGGTCGTTAGAAGAACCATCAGCATTTGCAACCGCCTGTTTATAGTCTTTGGCTAGTCGATCAACTCCATCGGTACCATCAGGTCTATCAGTTCCATCAGTTCGGCCAACTCTATCAGTTCGATCTGTAAAGGGCAGACGGACACCTATTTCAACTGATGAAGCAGCAGACGTAGTAGTGGTGGAAGCTGGGGTCTGAATTCTCAATGCATCGTTTATGGTTGGCCCACCACTACCGGCTCCAGTGGGTGAATCGCCATCGGTAGATGATGACACAGCCGGTGGCGAGGATTTGAATGAGGCCAGTACTGAGCGTGCCTGGGGTTTGGTACCACTGTTTGACAAATCTCTTTTAACAAACAGAGTATCATCCTCAGAGGTCGTCGTGTTAGTAGACGACGTTGGTGGTGATGTCGACATGGTAATCGTAATCTATCTATAAACAAACAAACAAAAAAAAAAAAAAGGGCGAGGAAATAAATACTGGGAAAAGTATACAAAGCAGCAACTCCAGAATCCAATAATACTCGATCTCTAGTTGAATCCACAGTACCTTATTAGATCTGTACCGTGATCAATCCACCACTTTGTATCAAGATAACTTTATTTCTTTCGCTGTCAGATCCGGGTCTCGATCTAGCAAACTACTTGATACCTCCTTAGTTAGCCCCTTGTCGTCTACCCTTTGACAGCTCTAGCTCGCGGGCACCCCAGGTTTCTAACTTAAACACCAGGTCACCCGCGATCACCTTTGGTAATGCCTGTGTGTCTGTTTATTCAGCTAGTAGACTCATCCACTCAGTCCAAAATGCCAATCTCATAAAACGTCTTCCCGCTCTCCCCATTTATATCGCTACCACGATGATTATTATCGGCGGCCTCTGGTTGGTTGCCGCAGATTCCCAGAGCCGTGGTCGGGTTAAGGGGTAGGAAACTGGCGAGGCTGGCGGACCCGCAACTGCAGGAAAACGCATTATAATGCACGGAAGTGCGACAACGGATTGAGCTCTGTGCAGTAGGACTAGGGTGGGACAAGCCGAGGCAAGGAGGGCGGGATGAGGTTGAGAGGGTAGAAGTAGAGGGTAGAAGTAGAGGGTAGAAGTAGAGGGTAGAGAGTGGAAGTAGAGAGTAGAGAGTAGAGAGTAGAGAGTAGAGAGTAGAGAGTAGGGAGCAGAGAATGGATTGTGAAGTAGAAGTTGAAAGTTTTTAATAGCATTGGTTGTGATTACTGGTGCGGAAGCTGGTGCGGAAGATGGCGTGGGCGTTGCTGTTCAAGGTTGCCTCATGCTGTGCGGCTCAGAGACACTCCATCTGCCTCGGAACTACCGATGGTATCGAGATCTGGCTTAGCCACCTTAACCAACGGAGTTTTACTAGGTATTAGTTCTGCTCATAGTCACTACCAGAGTTGGACTATCTGCGAAACAGTGTCGAGTAAGCTACTCTGATTATACGTCTCAATTACAATATAATTGTACTAGTGGTATGCACCTTCACATGGAAGCCACTGTGATCGAACGATTTTATGTAATCGCCTGTAATAGGATGGGTATGGATCGCGGATAATGCGTTGTCGAGGATAGTTAATGCGGTGCTGAGAATGGTCGATAATGCGGTGTTGAGAATGGACGACAATGTGGTGTTGAGGATGGACGACAATGTGGTGTTGAGGATGGACGACAATGTGGTGTTGAGGATGGACGACAATGTGGTGTTGAGGATGGACGACAATGTGGTGTTGAGGATGGACGACAATGTGGTGTTGAGGATGGACGACAATGTGGTGTTGAGGATCGCGGATAATGTGATGCTAAGAATGTTAATGCGATGTTGAGGATCTTACATACAATGGTTTATGTCCGTCCTAATTGAATTGGAACTTAAACTGGCCAAAATCAAAAGGAAACCCTCCCTGTTGACCTTGAAACTGATGGAATTGTTGGAAGCCTCCTTGAAACTGTTGTCCCCTGGCCCCTCCTGGTCTTGCAAACGGTCCCTGACCACCATTTGGATCCATCGGGTTCTCACCTCTATCATATCGTGCTCGGGTCTCTTCATCGGATAACACCTCATAAGCCTCATTGATTTCGGCCATCTTCTTCTCAACTTCCTCTGAGCTCATCTCACCCCGATACTTGTCTGGATGGTATTCCTTAGTCCTTTGTCGATGTGCCTTCTTGATATCCTTAGCGTCTGCATTTCTATCAACTCCCAACATCTTGTAATAATCCTTCTGAGAAGCCCTAGCAATTAACACCTGAATCTCCCGTGCTTTCTGCTGTAGACGTGGATCGGTTATACCATGACTGTCGATTGCGTTCTTCAATATTCTAAACCCTTGATCGTAATCTTCTGCTTCAATAGCAAGCTCAGCTTCGGTCAGAATACCATTGATATGAGTAGGTTCCTTAGAAAGAATTCTGCTACATGCCTCTCGGCCCTCGCCGTACTTCTTCTGGTGATAAAAGGAATCACATAAAGCTTTGTCTAGAGTCTGTCCAAGTAACGTATCACTTCCACTCAATCCAATTGCATTCTGACTCGAATTTCCAATTAGATCCACAAACGATTGCGTAATGGCCCCGTCACTCTCCGGAGTCAGTAATACATGCTCAATCTCCTTCCATGCAGGATGTCCCGACACAAGATTGCCTTCCAAGGCCCTTCTGACCGGCTTGAGCCTCTTTTCTAGCTTTCTGATCGACTTTGACGTGGCCTTACACAACTTATCATCCTGGTCGTACTGGAGACATCTCTTCAATTGTTGCAACGCATTAGAATAATCGTCTAGTCCATAGAACAGAACTTGGGATGTTTGCACATAATCCTCTGATGAAGCCGAGCCTCCCAGTCTCGACAAGTCTGCCACTCCTTCACGAAGCCTGCCTCCAGAAATACGGCACTGTCCTCGAATCCTTCGTAAATCTGGATCGGAAGGAGAATGCTCTAATGCTAAAGACGCTTGTAGAATACATGTCTCTATTTCGCTCTTTTCATAAGCCCTTTTGGCTTCTTTGGCTGCTGCTTTGGCTGCCTTCAGATCTTGTTTGAGCGTATCGCCTTTGGGGCCTTTGACCTTGGACGCATCCTTCGCTGCCTGATCATACTTGCCCATTCGTAGGTAAACCTTGGACCGCCGAGCAAGTGCAGTCTCAAAGTCTGGCTTAATAGACAGAATCCTACTAAGATCTTGTAAGGCAGCTGAATCTTTCCCTAGTGAAAGTTGAGCAGCACTTCGTTTATACAATAGTAGGTAATCATTTGGGGATTTTTGAAGCTCGATATCAAATGCTCTAACGGCACCAGAGAAGTCTCCAGAACTTAGTAACTCATCTCCTACACTGGCTTTAACAACGGACCCAGCCAATAATGCAGGTAAAATTAACGATAATGTCCTCATCACAAAAAGCTGTGTGAATTACGGACACAATCTCTTCTAGTTGAGCTTGACGAGTCGTAACTATCAAGCAATCAGTCGTGCTTTCGTCTAGTTCTATAATTCAAAGATCTCAGCCTGAAAAAAAGGAGCACACTCGGGTCAGATGCAATGTTGCTGAGGTCAAACGTAATCTGCCCGAAATTGCAGTCTCTTCCAGTCTTTACTTCTGACTTAAGTCGCTCGTTATCCGACGATTGATGTTATCTTCGAAAGCCACCAGCTCAAACTTCCACGTTAATGTTCTCGAATAACCACGTGAGATGTCATGTGATCTCACTCTGCAGTTGTTGGTGTTGGCTTACTAGAGTAGAGACTGCGGCTGAAGCAATGTGTGTGCTTACTTAATGTACTAAAGGACGAATTATACAACTAGAGGTTACAATCAGTTAATGAAGTGTAAAGCCAGCGTATTTACATTGGCTAAAGTTACACGTAGATAAATAGCATCAAATACAACTATGGGTCAAATCATGTATTGTCCTTTTTATCCTTGAGTCAATTGCCCGGTTAGAAGAGTCTGGTTGGTCTAACACTGGAAGAGGAGCTCCGTCGTCGCTGACGACGAGCACTGTTAGGATCCAATTGATCACGACCAGGCCTTCGGGCAAATGCATGAATAACATCCGTCAATGAAACTACTGATTCCAAATGTCCAGCAACTGTAGGCGAAGATAATGACGCCGTAGGTATAGTGGGGGAGACTGCAGCAACTGAAGAATTACCGCTAGCACCGCTTCCGTTAGATGAAGACCCCGCTGAGTGTTGCCCAGCCACAACCCATAATCGATGAGCATTGGTTGCTACAAGTTTTGCAATTGTCCGTCCTAGACTGGAATCTTGGGTAACATCAAACACAGGAACACTGTCTTTACCATCAATTAAGCCTCGATTAGACAGAATGATAGTAAGAAAGTGCTTACATGAATAATTCAGGTACTTGGATTGCGAGGTACTAGTTAGGAGTCGAACGTCAACAATTGAAATGTTTCCTAGTAAATCGTTGCTTGAATCCACCACAGCCAGAGATGATACTCCTTCGGTATGCATTCGTACGAGCGCAGTGATAACTCGTTCATCGCCATTGACCGAAACAATCTTCTTGGACGTACCAATGTTAAGGTCACATATTGGAGATTGGAAGAGTTCTTGTAATGAAGGGAATAGCCGGCCATTCTCCCAGATATATCGGACGAATCGTCGCTGGGATAAGATCCCTACCAAATCTCCGTTAGAGGCAATGACAGCAAGACGGTGTACGCCTGATCCAAGAATCTCAGCTGCCATTCCTAGAGTTGCATCTGGCATGACGGTAACAAATGGATCTTTGGCTCCCAATTCGTTCACAAATTGTCCTACAGGCACCGGATTACCTTCGCGAGCCTTCACAATCAGGCTATCTACGTGAGGAGATTGATTAACAGGTTCAATATGTCCCAGTACCAATAACAAATATGTTGTCAGATCTGCGTAGTCAAAAGTATTGATTGTAGTTGACCCTGAGGGGCTCTTAACCGGTAGAGAGGTAAACCCATGTTTGTCTAATACTTCAAAAGCTTCCTGCACAGAAGCATCGTGCTCCACATAGATGACCTTTTCCTTCTGAACCAACTCTGATAAAGGAATATCAAACCAGTCAGAATAGGTGACTGCCCCTTCATCGTCGGCTACAGAACTGTTACTGGATTGCACACTTAGACGTCTGTCAGTAGGAGCTGGTGGAGCAGACAAGAGGTCTACAATAGACGACCGTCTGCGATGAGACGAGCTTCCAGGAGAAGCTGAAGTCCCCGATAGAGGGCTGGGACTTTGACTTTGTCTGGATCCAGGCATGGCTTTGGGATTTTGTTCCTTGGTTTGATGTTGATCACTAGATTTGCACTGTATCTCGACAACTAATGTTCTTGTCTAATCAGTAGTCCTTAAACAGTTCAGTTCGTCCTTCCAACACTCTTTATTGCTCCAACTATACTCAACTACCGTCTAGGCGTCCTTTGTCAAGCTGTCAGATACAAAGCAACTCCAAACAACTTCTCTCACTAAATCTCAAGATCAACTGGGTCAACCACTCGGTATCTGGCCCTGATCTTTGTCAAATATATTTAAGCTGATCTCTCTTAATAGCAGATTGATTCTAACTTAACTAAAATGAGTCCCTTTACCTCTTTCATAACCTTCTTTCTTCCTGAGCTGTCAACCCTTCGTCTTATGTAACTCTTAGAAACTTGTAGTTGAATATATGGGGGATCGGTAGCCGTATCTCCTAAGAAGGGTCTGCTGGTGATGACGACGCGCGGCCACACTGAGAACGATGATGAGATCGGAAGGATTGGATTGGTCGACTGGTAGAGTGCAGAAAGTAGGCGAGAAAGCCAAGTGATTCGAACTTAATAACAGAATACTCAAGCCAGTTTTGTAGTAAATAGATAATATTATTAGTAGATTGATCACACAATCATATATACAAGCATAGATATAGATTTAATAGGTCCATAGGAGACCATTGAGCTGACCATGACAGTACCTGTAGTGGCATAGGGTGTAATTAAGTGGGTGGGTTATTAACAGTAGGAATATTAATGGAGGTACCACTTGCCAGAAATGTCAGGTACAACTCTCGATATTCATTGTTCCTTCTTCATACTCATTCTTGCTTCTTCTTCTTCATATCCATATACTTCTGAAGTCTGATTCGTCGCTGCTCCTTAGCATAGGATCGGGTCTTAGGATATCGAGTTTTCAACAAGTTATCCCAATGGACAAAAAATGGTTGAGAGAAGTTAGTCTTAATGCCAAAAGACTGATGATGAATATCATGATAAACGGCATTATTTGGGAACAGGAGCTGGAAGGGATCCCAAGGCAATTCATAGCCACAATGATCATCAACCGTCTTCATGGTACTAAAAGTAAAGAAGATGATTGACTCTCGGGTACTCATCCCAGTCAAGGCATACCCAATTCCTGCTCCAGCAGTGTCAAGTAAGAACCCTTCGAAGACGGAATTGTATAACGCACCAAATGCATATGGAACGTACAGTCTATGATGAACCGAATGAAAGTTGACATAGAGAAACTTGTTCATGTGCATCAATCGATGAAGCATATACTGCCAAGTATCCATAATAAAGAATCCTATAAAAATTCGAACTGCTGGAAACACCCAGTAATAGGCCAAGTAAGCATTAGCAGCACTCAGCCCATACCGCTCGCTCAGTTTCCATAGCTCATATGCTTCATGGCCAGTTTTTTGAGACTCTTCCAAATAACTAATCCCTATTCCTGCCAAAGTTTGAACAAAGTGCTGGAGTATCACCGCGCGTATTACCTCCATGATGGAGCATTTGTTTCGAGCTTCTAATTCAGCAGGAGTATGGATTCTATATCTTTCCCACATATTCAGTCTATCGATCGCGTAAAAGCCCAGCGACATTGTCCAGTATGCTATAATAGGGGCTACCAATGCCACCATCTCGTCTGAGATCCATGGTAATAGTGACGGGCGAACTGTAACCACGATCGGTGGCGGATTCTGTTTGGTGGTGGTATTCATTGTTGATAATAATATTCAACGCGAACCACAAGAGCAATCACAACCTCTCACACTTTCTCGTGCTGGTGTCTCTATCGTCGGATATGAACCCTTAGTCCTCACCTCTCGCTTAAGTATTTCTTCTCCACCAACCCCCCTGAAATCAGGTGGTTTTTGAAATATCAGGCCAGTATTTTGACCCGATTCTTGTCTTATTCACCAATAGTGTCTTTTAGTGTTTGAAATATCTGATAAAGGATGAATCACAACGTCACGACTAAAGGCTTGAGTTATCGGAGAAAATTCCTCGTACCTATCTAGCGTCTCAAGTTCCTACTGTTCAAAGTCGTGCTTCACCCTGTCACATAATTTGTTGCTGGTTCAATATTTTGGTTGCCCGATGACCGATAGTCGGTTTTAATCTTTTTATTTTTGTATTCTTCGTTTTTTGTTTTTTTCGTTTTTTTTCTTCGTTTTATGTCCCGAAATCCCGAGACCCGTGACTAACGTGGTCGAAGGCGATTAACTAAGATGCTTGAACAAAATAGCAAGGTTAATTCAGAGTGCTCTTCGGTAGTGGACGGCTTGTATATTGGTTAGTTAAAACCAACGATGGGTACAGTAAGATATGCTAGATTTTGGTTGTTCATGTGATGACTGATCCAACCTGGTCCTGCCTGGTCCTGCCTGGTTTTGCCTGATCGATTCTGTTATTGTTGCTCCTGCCGGAACAGAACGGATATGATCCGAAATGACTGTGCGCACTTAATGCGAGCATAATCAAGTCGTCCTTAGTATCGGTCAATGCGTCGTGTAATAATTAAAGTGACCTCGTGTCTCTGCGCCCTTAAAATCACTCAAAATACAGTTTGAAGGTTATCAGCATCATTACATTGTCCTCTAAGTGCAAGTGCTACCGAATCTTACGACTGTGCTAAGCGGGAGATGGGTGGGCAGGAAATTCTATTGGATGGATAAGCACTACCTAGTTAATATCAGCTCTCTCTATCGTCAGGTGGACAAGTGAATGAGCTACGCTATCTCTTGTATCCAATTCCATGCAATCATTAATACAAAACCAAACCCTACCGCGAATATCTTTTGGAATCTCTCATTAACATTAGTTGCAATGTACTGATTACATACTCTTCAGATATAGATTTCACTTAGCATCGTCTCATGATCTGAGTAGAACAGGACCCTTTCTACTCGGGAATCCTTTGACGTCATCATCAGGGATAGGCAAACAATGATCTTAATTGTGCATTATTAAGTATTGCTCCCAATTAAGGGTTGCATTTCATACCCCGAGCCCCTCGCCATCGATTGCCATTAACTGTCGCCCAGCTCTGGTCACCTGGGGTGGCGGTGTAATGTGCTGCGCTCGAGACTAAGCGACCGTTTTAAATGTCTCGAAGATAGACACATCAATGTCTCATGTCGGAGAGAATCTGCGCCTACAGTGTGTGTGTGGGGGGGAGGGGAGACAACAACTCATTTGTCCTCATGTCATGACCGGGATCAATGAGAAGAGCAGTACAGTTTCATGTGATGGACTCCGAAGAACTATCTCTGTTATGATGTTATCGGTGGGCGTCATGGTCCTATGCCAAGCTCCGTCAACGTTTATGGGCTCCGAAGTGTCATAACCCCGGCGTGGGCCCCGGCGTAGGCCGACGCGACGTAACATCCCGTGCGCAGGGTAGTTGCCAAGGTCGGGAAGGTGGACGACACCTCCTAATGGATGGTTCGGTGGCTGTAGAGGTATATAAGTAAGTAATCAGCCAATGTAAAGAGTGTATGGGCAAGTCAATATCAAAAGACTCACTCAGTTATTAACATCAATAGCCTTTGATCTGATTTCGACTCGTACAACTGATCAGTAGTCAGCTCAGCTGGTACTGGAATTCGAAAATTATACCCCTCTCTTCTCACAACTTCCTATTGTCATCTCGCTTAAACAATCTATTGACTATGGCTTCCGTCACTGTCATTTTCGATACCATTGAGTATCCTCTTTCTACAGTGCATCCTAGTCACCAATTGATACAATCTCACAGATCATTCAAATCCAGGGATAAAGAATGCAGGGCTTTCTTCAACTACGCTTCATACATTGACCAAATCATCAGGTTAACCGATAATCCAGCTACCCAACCTTTCTTTGTTATTACTGATAAAGAAGCTTATGGATTCCAAAAGCTGGTATCAGTTCATGCTGCTGGTGAATCACCCTACTGGTCTTCAGAGGGCAACTGGATTAACATCATTGAACAACCTGAAGAGGTGAACAAAGGCCTAGAGTGGGTTCGCAGAGAGAATGAGAAGATGCGAATCATTCATCGATCTCAAAAGGCCACATCTCGCTCCAGATCTAACTCCAACCAAACTCCACGGCCTTCAATTCCAGTTCCAGTTCAAGCTTCTGCTACCGTTGCTGCTCCTAGAGATAAGGCTCCGGTAGAGATTGATGATGACCATGATGTTTCTATTCCAATTCCTATCCCTATGCCCAAAATTAATGCAACTGCTGCTCCTTCGCCGCCTTCATCCAAGGTTTTATACAATAGCTATGGCACTACTGCCACTACCACTCCGGCTCCTATCCCTGCTGGAAGTAAGAGGAGTACATCTAGCACCAGAAGTACAAACCATGGATCGCACTATGATGATACAATCTCGCATTCTATTCCTCAAGATCTATTGTCGCCTCGGACTAAGTATTCCTCAGCAGTACCAACCTCCACTCCACCTGTCAAGCATTCGGTCGGAATCTCTTCATCTTACAGCGAGAGTCCAGCTTCTTCTGGCTCCGGTTTAAAGCCATGGCCATTGAAAGTTACCAACGATAATACCTCCCTCGGGACTTCACCTGGAAGCATTCATTCTGCACTACGTTCCTACCCACCTCCTGAGATCAAGACCCATGATATCCCATTCCCCACGGAATCTCAACCGAAGACTGATTCGATACCGTCAGGCCATTTCAGGCGTAAGGAAATATTTCAATCAAGATCCAGATCACAATCAGCTCCGAAAAAGTCAGCTCTATCGCATCATCTTCGTCGACGTGCAGGTGACGATGAGAGTGCGACTAAAACACCACCTTCTGAGCTCTCATCATCACCCGGCACACACAACAATCTTCCATACCCAGAGGACAGGCATTCGAGGAGCACTAACCAAGGTTCGGCAGATGCAATGCCAGCCAATTCTAGATCTCATGCTAGAGCAATGTCTTTTCCTACTTCCCAGAGACCTAATGTAGAGGCATTGGGTTCTCATCGATCGAAGAACGAAGGCTTCACTTCATACCGCAGCATGGAGGATTCTGAAAACTCCTCGGACGAAGAGTACATTGCATATGAGGACTATAGAAATGGTCGCCTACTTGTTACTAATGATCATGATAAGAGGATCCCCGGTTCATTTATCACTGGTAATCACGAGGATGGTAAATCCTCGGTTGACACCCATACTTGGCTGGTCATTTGACTGGCTGGGATGCTGAATCCCGGATTCCAAATGTATACTAATGCTGCTCAATTGCCCAAACTAATCCTATAGATCTTGAATGTAAACCCAACATTTTACGTTAGTAACGATCTGTTAAGGTTATTACTGGTGGAGTACATTCAATTCGTCTACAAATTGATATATACCAGTTAACATTTCACCACACCAAATGCTCTATCCCATTTATACTCTCAATTGAGCCTGAGGACTCTTCTTCTTTTTAACTCTGTCGTTCTTCGTATCTCGCTTCAAGTGGTCCCGGCCCACATTATCTAGATCCTTGACCTTGTAAATACGGACAATCCAATTCTCGCTGGTGAATGCTTCGTCAATGATATGTAATTTGGGACTTGACGTCGCAGGAATGACCTGTCCTCGAACCCGATCCACTGCAGGCTGGCCACCATGAGCTTCAGGGAATCTATAGTAAGACATTTTATACATGAGAGAGTTTCGCATGGTACTGGTGGCTTCGGAATCGACCTTGTACTCTCCCTTTTCGGTGAAGAATTTTCGTTCTTCAACCTCGTCCGGCCAAATTCCTTCAGAGATTCGTACCATCCACAGGAATTTGTTCATATCATCTCCAGAGAAACCGATAATGCCACCAAAGATGACAAGGATGTAGTCAACATCATGCTGGCGGAGGATGGGATACGCTGCCTCCTCACTAGAAGACATGGCCTTACCAACCGTGGCAATATGAGTGTTGTTCCAAGTGTTGTTGTCGACAAGAGTCGTTCGATCGGCCATCCCTCCAATCTGATATCCATAATCCCACCATGCCATCACCTTGGCATCCTCAGCAGTGTTCATACGCAGCCAATAGTATGCCTCTCTGAAGTCGTCGATAAGGAATTGGGATCCATCCGGGAGTTGAGACGCTAAGACCACCGAAGGCGAAGAGTAGGCGTTAGAAGTTACCCAAGTACAGTGGTATACAAACAAAACTAGGTAAAAGGTGAATGTAACAACTACCATCACCTTGGACAGCTTATTCTTGATAGGATTAGTGGTCCAAAGTTTTGTGAAAATTCGTCGGTCCCCATCAATAGGAGCAGTCACAGTGGGCGTTCCCTTAGTGGCAGCGTAAACATCAAGCAGTGAGGAGATAGCTATGGCACCGGCAACACAAACAATAGGAGTCAATGTCAGCATCAGACGGACCATGACTCCAGCAAAATAAGATGCGAGCACACCATACACCACAATGAACACATGCTCGTCTCGAAGCTCTTGGAGGGAAAAGTACACTCCGACGGGGAACAGCCAGATAAGCATGGAGGTGTCAAAGAAGAAGGAAGGCCAAGCAGTAGGCTGATGTTCGGAAACTGAAGCGATAATAGGAATATGTATTTTGGCGTATCCCGTGTCCCACAGAGAGTAGAATCGGCCAGTCCAAGGTGCAATCACTCCCAAATAAGTGAGGCCAATCAAAGCAACAAAAGACAAGCCAAGGATGATTGTGACACCAGAGATGACCACCTTCTTGAACTGCTTTGGTGGAACCTGTGATTGTAGCCACGAAGTGAATCCGGCCAACTGCATCAGACCAAACACACCAAGACCAGCCATATGTTCCGAGGATCGTACAGGTAGAAATCCTACAAAGGGAACCTGCATCGATGCAACAGTTCCAAGAGCATACCAGGAACTGTAAGCAACATACAGACGATTAGAATATCTACCCATCAATAGTAGAACAAAAGCATGAAGAGGAATCATGTTGGTAATAAACACATAACCTCCCCAAGCAGCTACCATGTAAAAGTATAGCAACGCAGTGGTGGCTCCCCAAGCTACTGACCCTCGCTTAACAGCACAGATCCAGGTATAAAATGTAGCCATAAGAAGCGTAATTGCAATTGCTTCATTGTCATACGATCCTGCCACCGAACGAGAAATATATCCTGGAGCAATGCCAATAAACGCCGCAGCAAGCAATCCCGCAGTCTCATCCTTCATCTCAACCGTGAACAGATAAGTGGCATAGGCAGTCAATCCCGAAAACGCAGGCGCTAATAACACGCAAATGTTTCGAATGTCCACTGGCAATGAAAGCGCCTTGAGTATACTATGAATCACCCCTGACGTCACCATCAACCCTGGATATAAGGTTCCTCCGGTCACTCTACCAAGAGGATACCAGGTACGATCATCAAACCAATTAAGAAAGTTATAAAACCCATTCTCAACTAAGTATCGAGTTGCTCGATAGTTGAACCAAGGATCAAATTCGTGAATAATCGATTCAAATCGAATGACTGAGAATAATCGAGATGATATAGCGGCCCCAGCAATAGAGATCAGAATCACCACCTTTAGTAACAGTTGAATCCGGTCCACCAGCAAGCTGGATTTACCAACTTCTGAACCTGCCATCGTCACTAGTACAGCCCGTGGTTTATAATCAAAACCCTGCTTTCTCAAATCTCGAGAAGCGTCTATCTATCAATTGGGCTTACGTAGGTCACTGTCAGTAGCCCTTGCCAAACTCTCCAGCGTGTTAAAGTTCAGATTTCGGAGGGCTGAAAAAGTATGATAGTAGGTCACCAACGAGGCGTACGCGTTTGGCTACGATGAAAATGGGGGCGTATGGGGGCTCATCGATAATCACGAATGAAGTGAGGGCGCATGAAGACAAAGTTCAGTGTGTTTAGAAGTTTGTATATAAAGAAATGGGGGTGTTTGTGTAACTCAATTGAAAATAGAGAACTGAGAGAAGTACGTTTGAATCCAGAAGATGTTAGGTTTATAGTCCAGTAGTTACGCCATAGGCACTGGCAATTGCCTGCCTAACCTTTTGAGACCAGTCCCAGTCAGGGTCTTGAACAACTTGAATCGAAGAATCCGATGAAAATAATCGGTACTGTTCTTTGGAGGTAGTCCCCCATTTGACTTGATCATAGTCACCATTCATCCAAGGGCCCACTGGAGCGAGCCACTGTAAAATTTGTGGTTTCTCTTCATCAGTGATCCCATCTACTGCATTATAAAACCACAATACCATGTCTCCAGCATGAGGAACCAGATCTTCTGGAGGTATAGTCTTGTCCAGCATCTTTGGCCTGTAGGCAACTCGATACCGAAAAATTCTTGACAACGGCACCCCTCCTTTAATCAAACTTTGGATGATAATTCTAGATGAAGCGTACACTTGAAGATCGGACACAATTCTACCAAACAAATCCTGAAAATGTGGGCCTTCTTTGTGTGATTCAGTAGCAGGCTCAGGATAGATACTTCGAACTGCGGTGACTATGCTCTGTGGGTAGTAATTGAGTAGCTCTGTATCTAAAAGATCTGGTGAGGACGGGGGGTTGGTGTTTCTATAAAGCAATGGCTCGTTATTTACTTCACCAACTAGCACAGAAAGATTTGACTGGTTGAACCGTCGTCCGAATTCGCCAGTAAGAATATCCTTAATTAGCGAGTTGCTAACCATGTCCCCATCAGTAATAGCCCTGAACGTGTGTAGTTTCAGTTTAAGAATCTTGGATGCAAGCTGTGAAAATGGAATGGCCCTTAAACGAGACAATTTCTCCGATGCTGTAAGCGAAGACGAGATACCAAACGCCTCTATCAACTCTTCAAATTGCGATTGAGACTCTTGTACAGACTTTGGCTGAATAGCTATTCCATTAGAGATTAACTGAATTCGTTTGATGATCTGAGGGATCTCTGGATGATATAGTTCATAGGCAAGCTGAAATTGAGCAGAGTATGAGCCCGCCGATAAGCCACCGATAGCTATGTTATCACTATTACCTCCAAACCAGGAGATATGTTTCCAAGTCCATTCCAATCCCAGTCTCTGATCCCAGAATCCAAAATTGGACCCCCCAGAATCTTCTTCTAACAGTTCCTTACTAGATAGAAACCCAAACAGATTCAATCGGTATCCAGGAGAAACCACAATATACCGTGCGGGGGATCCAGGAGCTACGAGGTCTTGAGCATCACCAGACCTATATTGGTGAGGGTTGCCAACTTGCAAAAATCCACCATGAATGAAATACATCACTGGCCATCCTCCTACGGGAGGCTCACCAGCAGGCACCCAAATGTTAAGAAATAGACAGTCCTCGTCGAATTTGAAATCGGGATTGTCGTGGGATCCTACTGTGGGGTACTCAGGTTGGGGGCAGATGGTACTAAATCCTGTATAATCACCACTGTAGTCATAATTCTCTGGCAGTGGCTTTGGTCGTCGCCATCTCAAGTCTCCAATTGGTGGCTGGGCATATCGGATTCCTCCGAATCTATAGCATTTCTCGACCTTGGTGATCCCATCCAACACTTTCAATCCTTTAAGCGTCCCATGTCCATCGGTAGATACACTGTAGGTATCACAGGCTTCAATGATAGGTGATACGTCAGTTCCTCCCATCTTTAACTAACCATACTAAGGAATACGATTCTGCTGTTCACTCAATGGCCAGGTGGAATGTTTTAATACTCCAGTATCGCTTCTGGCGCCTATTTTGCTTCTTATCATCCTTCGCTCTGTCCGATACTATCCGATCCAGTATGTGCCCCCAGTATGTTCCCCCAGTATGTTCCCCCAGTACGTGCCTCCAGTACGTGCCCCCAGTGCCCCAGTTGGGCGCCACGCCCAAATTCTAGTGCGGGCTCCAACAGTACTGATCACCGAGAGGTTAATAAAGGATAACAGCAGGTTAAAGACTGAGGTCTGTCTGATATTAGGTTACGGCATAGAATGTCGGTATCAGATGTTGAAAGAGACGGCATATCTGTTGAAAAGATTTTCAAACTCATAGATAATGGGCCAGATTTTGTAGGACTGTTGTCGTACTTGTCTATAAACGAATGTTTGGAGTATTTAAAACTGGAGACAAATCTTAACCACACCACTCCAGCGGAGCAGCAGGGGGATAGTATCGAACTGTTCTATCAATGCTACCTATGGGTTTTAATAGAACGAAATGAATTAGGAGAAGCACTGCTAGTGGTGGATCGAGTAAAGAAGACTGGTATCTTCAAGGACGGTACTGCGAGAAGAATTGAAATGCTTGACGTTAGTGGGGACGCAGTTCGTGCAGCTCGTGATGTGAACTTTGAAGCGTTCTATTATAACAGTGAAAAGCTGCTAAAGTTGATACATGGGGGTTCAGGTCCCACCGATGGTTCCTCTGATGGTTCCTCTGATTCAATTTGGAAGCATTTGGTTGCATTGGTGACCGCAGTCAGAGTATCTTATCGGCAGCAGATCTACGACAAGATCCGTCAGAACTTCAGTACGATTCCATGTGAGAAATTAGTACTAATGCTAGGTATCCAGGCTACTGGCAACACTAATACTACTGTGGTCAACCAGGATGTCGGTACTAATGCTGAGTTTAAAATTGATTCTGCTGAACTGGCACAGATTCTTCGAGCTGAATTTGGAGGTCATGAATGGTCAGTCGATTCAACCAACAATAGCATTCTGGAAGTTCCTCATGTAGAGAGCACCGAAAATGACCAGCGTTCAAATTATGACCCTCAACGTTTTGACCGTCTCATCAACCTTGCCAGTGTTCTACAACGACGAAGCTATATGTAGTCCTTGGCAATGCATGTAATTGTAGCTACAGTCATAGTTACCATTCACTATTTAACAATTAAAAATTAATGCTCAGAATAAATACTTAAAAATAAATAACCACCAACCATCTTCATTCGTACTTTGTTTCAATCATGCTCTCTTCATCAAAGTCGTCCTGGTCAACTTTCAACCGACTGGCCACCCACAGCACCAGAACGGACACACCTCCAGACAAAAAAAAGATTGTGTCAAAGAGAGTTTGCACGAATTGAACATCCAACGGAGCTCCTAATGCTTCTGTGATTGACGAGCCTATGTCCTCTGGTAGGTTGCTTCGAAGCATTAGGCAAGTAGATATTACATATGTCCCTGCAACTTGAGCCACTAGTAATGGCATCAGTTGAGCCGAATCATTTCGGATTTCTGATCGAGAATTTGACAAGTTGTTGCTTTTGAGCCAAGGGAAAGTTTTCCTCAAGGTGTTAAAGGTAGAAACAACTGATGAAAAGGATAAGAAGAATAAAATACCAGAAAACAAAAATCCAATCTGTCTTATCCAACCTTCAATAGATCCACTGCCATTGGAGTAGATAGAGTTCGCCAAGTGGGCTATTGTCAATACCAATGGGTCAGATGATAGCTGTGATCTCGGCCAAAGGGAAAAGAGTGGATTGCGAAGGATGAAAGCATTGAACAAGCGATAGAGACAGTAAATCGAGAACATGTAATATCCGTATTGGAAAATCCGACCACGTAAAGTATTAGCACTCAATTGAGCAGAGTAACGCTGGTTAAGAGAGGCTAAATCCGCAGCTAAGGAACCTTTCATTGTATGAAGAGCTGATAGCTCCGTTTGGAGAGCTTTGCTTTCTCGAGACAAGTCATCGCCGGCAAGGACGTTAGTCATCACCCTCATCATAAGATTAGTTGAAGACATTGTCTTTGTTTTTTGGCGGATTTGCTGCTGAATTGATCTCAAAGATAATTCCTTGGAATTAATAAGGTCATCAGTAGACTGTAATGAATGTTGTAATCTATCCATATCTTCTTTAGTCACCGGTCTGGGATGATAGAAAAAAGTGGTGAACGGAGCAGATACAGCACCAATTCCTGATAACATAGCCATTGCTGTGACTCCTATGATCCCCAGTCTTGCTAAGCTTTCCTCTGAGAGGTGGTTGAGAGACCAGTACCCACGGCCATCGTGTATCGTGTGTTCATGTAACGGAAGGATTAAACCAATTTGGATAAACACAAACGCTCCGACCAGATAGGTAATTGCAATAGCACTCCTATGAATCCAATCGTTCACACCAATCCACAGGCTCAGATACAGTACCGGGATCACTAACGCCAGTAGTAACAACAGTGGGGTTACTGTAAGTTGCCAGAGAAAATATCGAGTATCTGCAGAAAACCAGCTACCGACTTCACATAATGCCAATTCTGTGAGCACAAAGATGAGTGAGATAGTGATGGCAAATACAAGACGAGCAATTGGGTGATGAGTTCGTTTGAATACAGACGAGCCAGGCGATTGAATTTGACGATTAGGTAATCGAGTGTACAGGACCCCATACGCCCAACCAAACACTACAAATGCCGGTGCTAGAAGGATCACACTTTGGAATACAATAGACGCGACTGAAATATTCACTCTCTGAACCACTTCGGATCCCTCAGTAGACCCAACCATGATAATTTAAAAAAGCACAGTTCATACATCCACCACTGTTGGATCCTTTAGTTGTGCTTCTGTTTTTAAAATCACCCTCTCTCGCTCTCACTTAGCCTTCACCATCAGTCAGAGCGGCTAGTGACCGAGGCTGTAGCGGTGGCGGTGGCGGTGTCGAAGGGTTCCTCCTTGAGCGATTATAATCAGAGGCAAGTCAGGGAGCTAAAGTAGATAGAACAAGAGGCAATTAGTCGTTACAATGGAGCTCGAAGGTTAAGATGTTATACTAAATAGAGACCATATTGAAAGGGTTGTGGTTGTGTCTACTTTCGTACCATCGAGAACACTTGGCATGAGCTAACAGCAACAGCACAGTAGGGTGCATGGTGCAGCGACATGCAGCGAGCCCACAGAATGCGACAGTTACTATCTCGTAATGTAGGTACAATCGCTTATACGGTACCTGGAGCGATTAATTCAAGCCAATTAAAACTCTGGGCATTTAAGAACAGGCTTTGGTCGGAAGATCAGGCTCGGACTAAGTCACTACTGGCAGTGTCGGATCGAGATACCAGCCTTAGATCGAGAATCAGCCTCAGCAAGAAACAAACTCAGCTAAAAAAATCAGCCACAGCTAGAAAATCAGGCTCAGCTAGCGAAACCAAGGCGTTCCTGAAATCAGGCGTTCTCCCTACTCAGTTCCATATGCTCCTACTCCGTACAATTCTACTCAGTATACTCAACACTTTAATTCTGGTTTAAGGTCTACTTTCATAATTAAACTAATCCCCCTGATCCGCTTGATATTCTCCTTGCCTGTGATCGTCTCCAAACTGTCCAGATTGTCGCCCGAGCTCGCGCAGACGTCATATGTCAACTGTTTTTGCTAACCGCCCTAGTGACAAGTGCAGTTGTACTCCTGTGATTCACATGGCTGTACTGAATACGGAGGTGATGAAGCCCGGATCAGCCAGTTTGGATCAGGTTCAACCAGTTACCCATGCCTTAGAATTCCTCATCATTACTTTGTATTCTTCCCTACTTCCCTGCCTCCCCCCGTCCCCCTAACCTCCCTAGCCTCCCCCCCTCACCCCTGTGTCCCCCTTAATTCTTACTGGGGGGGAGATGCCCC